>WNWK01038485.1:0-17915 GCA_009830355.1 Cherax destructor | reverse complement strand
AGATGTTTCTGGACTTCGTTTTGGGTTCCTTATTCATCTGATTTTTTTATTAACTTTTTGTTTTTTGAACATTTTTTAATTTGTTTTCTGTTTATTTTTACTATGGGTTTTCATCTCAGTAAAAACTCTTATTACAGTTTGTCAGTGTTTTCTAAGTTTTGAACGCTTTTTTTTGTTTGTTTCCTTCCTTAACTTTTATTTTTATAAATTTTATGTTTTTGCACGTCTGTAGTCCAGTATATGGAACTTTATCATACTGAGTGCCCCGCCAAAAAAGGCTGACGTGCACATCATGCTGACGTGCACATCATCGGGTGCACATCATGCGTACATATTCTTTTGCGTCCAATTTGTTTGGGAAATTTATGTGCACATTTCTTTTATTTTTTCCGTTCGAATAAGATTTAGTTGTATTTTTTTTGCAGTTTCGTCTTAAATATATCAATTAAGCAGCATTAAATTATTTTTTTAACTTTTACATTTATCTGCATTTCTGTGTATCTGTGTACTCACCTAACTGTGGTTGCGGGTCGAGACTCAGCTCCGGCCCCCTTACTTTCCTATACGATAATCTCAATTTTTAATAATATGTTACTATTATGTTACCCCTACTCATATTATAAGTTAATGTCAAAAATGCTCAATGTTATTTTCCTTAAGATAATCTCAATTCCATATTATCATTCAAGAATCTTAACACCTGTAACAATCTAAGATCTAATATCATTATATAATAATTTAAACAGTAAAATTTCATCATATTGTAATTTTGAAAATAATTTTTAACTAGAATAAACTCAATAAATTTCTCTAATATTAAGTACATAGTTTTTAAGGACTAGAATAAGCTGCCCCTAATGCCATGGCATGTCAGTGGCTCTCCTTGCACTCAATTTACATTGTAACTTCCGATACCCATGTAACCTGCAATGAAATAAAATTTGTTTGTTTGTTTGTTTGTTTGTTTTAGTATGACTGTTTCTGGACTTCGTTTTGGGTTCCTTACTTCATCTGATTTTTTTTTATTAACATTATTGTTCTTTGAACATTTTTCGAATTCTAGTTTTCTGTTTATTTTTACATATGGGTTTTCATCTCAGTAAAAGTTCTCAGTTATTACAGTTTGTCAGTGTTTTCTGAAGTTTCTGAACGCTTTTGTTTGTTTGTTTCCTTCCTTAACTTTATTTATATAAATTTGATAGTTTATGCACGTCTGTAGTGCCAGTATATGGAACTTCATCATACTGACGTGCCCTAGCGTGCACATCAGGCTGACGTGCACATCATGCTGACGTGCACATCATACTGACGTGCACATCATGCGTACATATATACTTTTGCGTCCTAATTTGTACTGGAATTCATGTGCACATTTCTTGTATTTATTTCCGTTCGAATAAGCATTTAGTTGTATTTTTTTATGCAGTTTCGTCTTAAATATATCAATTAAGCAGCATTAAATTATTTTTGTAACTTTTACATTTATCTGCATTTCTGTGTATCTGTGTACTCACCTAACTGTGGTTGCAGGGTCGAGACTCAGCTCCTGGCCCCGCCTCTTCACTGATCGCTACTGGGTCCTCTCTCCCCCTGCTCCATGAGCTTTATCATACCTCGTCTTAAAACTATGTATGGTTCCTGCCTCCACTACATCACTTGCTACACTATTCCACTTCCTGACTATGGCTGAAGAAATACTTCCTAACATCCCTTTGACTCATCTGAGTCTTCAACTTTCAATTGTGTGTGTACTCACCTATATGTGATTGCGAGGAATTGAGTCACAGCTCCTGACTCCGCCTCTTCGCTGGTCGCTACTAAGTCCTGCTACAAGAGCCCTATCGTACCTCTTCTTAAAGCTATGTATTGATGCCACCTTTACCACTTCACTCGCCAGATTGTTCCACTTCTTGACAACTCTAAGGCTGAAGAATTGCTTCCTAGTATCCCTCAAACTCATTTGAGTTCTTAAAATACAATTGTACCATCTTGTTCTTATTTCCCATTTCTGAAACATACTGCCCCTGTTCACAGTATCAGTTCTTCGCAGTATTGTGTACATCGTTATCATATCCCTCTCTAGTCCTCCTGTCCTCCAGTGTCGTCATGTTGAGTTCACTTAACCTTTCCTCATAGGACATTCCCCTAAACTCCGGGACTAGTCTTGCTGCAAACCTCTTCACTTTCTCCAATTTCTAGATGTGCTTGAGCAGGTGTGGGTTCTTTGTTAGTTCCAGTATTGGCCTGACGTACACGGTGTACAGTGTTGTGAATGACTCCGTAATTAGATGACAAAAAGCTATTTTTAGATATGCCAGACGCGCTTTTGGTTATTTGGTTGATGTGGACCTCAGGGGATAAGCTTGGTGTAATACTCACTCCAAGGTCTTTCTCCTTGAGTGGAGTTTGCAGCCTTTGCCCTCCGAGCCTGTACTCCGTTTGCGGTTCTTCTTTTTCCTTTCTCAAGCAAACGAAAGATATGATTAGCTTGGCAAAATATAAAGCAACAGTATGTAAACTAATATGTAAACAATATATTTACTAGACACAGGTGTTTCACCTAATTGCAAAATGCGGAGGTTTGCAAACAATAATGATTAATTGGATAATAAATGCAAGCTACAACATATAACCTAATAACAAAATACAGAGTTATGTAACCAGTAATGAATAAATTGAGTAACAAATGCAAGGAACAGTATACAAGTTAATTACAAAATGCAGAGACACACAAACAATAACGAGCAATAATGAATAACTGGGTAAAAAATGCAAGAAGCGGTTCAAAACTAGTTATAAAATAAAGAGTTTTACACACAAAAAAAAGAGGTAAACAACTGAATAAAATAAACAAGGAATAATGTTTAAACTAGTTTCAAATAAGCAGCGATGTATCAACAAAAAACATGAATAACTGTACGCAAAATAACCCGCACGTAGGTGAGAGAAACCTGTGACGACGTTTCGGTCCAACTTGGACCATTTACAAGAGAATAATGGAGCCAGTATATATATATAGGCGAGGGGGTCAGGGACGGGACAAAGAGAGGAAGAAAAAAGTAGTGGTATTCGTAATGCTGGTAGTATAAGTAGTAGTAAAAGTAGTAAGGGTAGTAGAAAGTAGGGGGAGTAGTTTTAGTGACACAATAGATAAAGTGAAGTGAAGTGAAAGAACAGTAGTGGTAGGAGCAGTACTAGTAGTAGTAGTAGTAGTAAAGGAGTGGAAGTCGAAGTGGGGTAAGTCTAAGGACAAGAAAAAGGAGCACTGCAGGAGAGCTAAGGACCCATAAGGGTAGGACCAAAAATATAGGAGGGGGGGACTGAAGGACAGAACACACTAAGGCAGAAGAAAGGAAAACAAAAAAGAAACAAGGAAAAAATAAAATAGGAAAGGAGAAGGGGTAGATAAAAGAGAAGAAAGGATAAGGTCGAGTCACGAGTGTTCTGAAGTTTGGAGCATTTGACAATGTAATGAGAAAGGAAGAGACAAAACCACGACTAAGAATCATATAAAGAAAGTAGGGTAGACAGTTTTCTCAGAGAACCAGTCAGTAGCATGACTGTGATCTCTAACATGACAGAAAAGAGCGTTATTGGTGTCAGCATGACTAACACTTTTTGTGTTAAGTCTGTCAGAGAACGGTTAGTTCTTCAGAGTACTGAAGAGAACAAGAGGAGCATGAAATATAGTAGACAATAGGGGCATCAGTACCACGGGGGTGAGGTACGAACTAGAGTACTGTGAATGGTGTTAGTTTGGCTAAAAGTAAGTTTGATGTCTATGTAACGGAGAGAGTTGTTGAGATCAGAAAGACTGGAAATATAGAGAAGGCAGAGAAAATGAGATTTCCCAGGAGTAGAGAGTTTTGGAGAGAAGAAAATCCGTTTAGCACGTGAGAAGACAGAGTTTTTGAAATGGGAAGGGCAGCCCAGACGAGAGAATGTCGAAAATGGAAATTTCCGAGTCAAGGAACTGAGGGTCACAAATGTGGAAGACACAGAGAGAGAGAAATAACACTTTTCTTGACAAAGGAAGCATGGTAAGAAAAATAGTGTATGTACATGCTACTGTACATAGGCTTGAAATAACTGGAAAAAGAAGAGCCTGTGGACATGTACATCAAGAAAAGGAAGCAAAGAGTTATATGTATTCCCATTCAGAAGGGCGTTGAATTTCATCAGTTGAGAACCTAATTTCCGAAGACGTAAATGCCTTGAATCATCATTAATCGCTAATTCTAACACAATTAAATAGAATAAAGGCAGCTTCATCATCTCTGAAGTATTAGTACAATAAACCCCGCCATAACATGGCTGCCACCACTACTACTACTACCCCAAGTACTAACGCATCGAGAAATTTACGTAGCATCTCAGAAGGCTGGTTAAATATCTCGTGTTTGATCCCCGGCTAGTCATGATGTTTGTAGGATGGATGGCAAAGTGGTTAGAGCACCATGAATTTTGATTGCTTCCCACGAGGCAAGTTAAAAAACCACGGTTCAATCCCCGGCTAGTCGTAGTAATATATATATTACTATGGACTAGCCTTAATATATATATATATATATATATATATATATATATATATATATATATATATATATATATATATATATATATATATATATATATATATATATATGTGTGTTTGTGTGTGTGTGTGTGTGTGTGTGTGTGTGTGTGTGTGTGTGTGTGTGTGTGTGTGTGTGTATATATGTCGTGCCGATTAGGTAAAACTTGCGATTTTGGCTTAAATAGCAACGCTCACCTTGCCATATAAGACAAGTGAAAATTTGTGTGTGCAATAATTTCGCCAAAATCATTCTGAACATAACGAAAAAAATATATTTCATTGTGTTTGTTTATTATTAAATTAATGTTAACGTATCTAAAATATATTTAGTTGGGTTAGGCTAAATTAAATTGCGCTTGTTGTAATAAGGTTAGGTAGGTTTTCAAAGTTTCTCTTGGTACAAAATTATAAATTCTTACATTAACATAAATGAAAAAAATATATCTTTAAACGTATAAGAGAAAATTTTAGAAAGGACTTAATTTTAGATGAGTTCTTGCTAATTGACCAATTTTACCTAATCGGCACGACATATATATATATATATATATATATATATATATATATATATATATATATATATATATATATATATATATATATATATATATATATATATATGCTCGCCCCTGTACGGTGCCTCGCCATGGCTCTCATGGCGTTGAGTCTGAGTAGAGCAGCGCGGGATCTGACATACTCGGCCTGTTTCTGAAAGGTCAGCTTTTTATCCTAAGTATAGGTAGGAGCCTGTCCACTCAAGTTCTATATCATGAATACATATTCTATTCACAGGATCTGGTCCCTTGAACATCATTGTAAGGGATTTCCCGGCGGAGATCTTGAGGCCTAGTTCTTTGCAAGACTTTGTTATTACGTCCAAAGATCTCTGGGCCTGTCGCTTCAAATTGCCTTTCCCATTCACTACGAGTGCAAGATCATCAGCATAGTTGAGGAGCTGCGTACCACTATAAAAGGGAAGGCTCACAAGTTCCTGTATAATTATGTTAAACAGGGTAGGACTGAGCACACCTCCTTGTGTTGTGCCGTTTTCCAGGGTTTTAAAGGAAGAGTAGTGTCCCTGGAAACTGACACAGGCGCCTGTCCCTGAGGTAGGACAGAAATGAATGAATGAATAAGTTCAGATAAGATCCCAATGGGATGAGCGGGGAAGACGGTACAGACGAAGAATAGCGCTGGAGAGGAGTCTTCTTAGTCGTAGAAATAGAGCCAGGGCTTAACCCAGCAGCTAAGGCGATCGTGGGACAGACTTGATAACAGGAATATCAGGCTCTCCTGTTGGTGAGACTCCAGTGGGGTGAACGGGGAGGGCGGGACAAGCAAAGATTAGCGCTAGAGAGGAGTGTAGAAATTGAGCCAGGGCTTAACCCAGCAGCTGAAGCGAAAGTGGGTCAGAGGGACGAACAGCTTAAGGTACCTGTCATAGAATCAAAAGGTTATTTGAAAATAGGGTTAGGAGCAGGATCATACAAGGAGTAGAAAAGGTTGTGTTGCCTATTACTAGTTCCCCTAAAATTCATAACATTACTACACTGGGACTTCACTGTTTTCCCCCCATAACCCATACCACTAACTTTTTCTAGTTTAAAGCCCTAACAGCTCCCTCCACTGCAGTTGCCAGTGCCCCCACCCCAGACCTAGATAAGTGAACCCCATCCCTGGCATACATGTCATTTCTGCCATAGAAGAGGTCCCAGTTGTCAATGAATGTTATTGCATTTTCCTTACAGTATTTGTCCAGCCAGCAATTGACACCAATTGCCCTGGACAACTATTCATTTACAACTCCTCTCCTTGGCAAAATACCACATATGACAGGGTTCCCACCCTTCTTCCTAATTCTGTCTATTGCTGACCTATAGCTGCTAATCAGCTCCTCACTCCTACGCCTGCCAACATCGTTGCCTCCAGCACTGAGACAGATAATAGGATTGCTCCCATTACCTCTCATGATGTCGTCCAGATGGCTAACAATATCTTTCATCCCAGCTCCAGGATAACACACCCTCTGCTTCCTATTCCTATCCTTAAGACAAAATTCCCTATCCATAAACCTAATCTGACTGTCCCCAACTAAAACAATGTTCTTACCTCGACTGGCGGTGTGCATGACGTTCTCGACGGTCTTTGTAGAGATGGTCTTCGCTGGGATGTCTTCACATTCGTCTGATAACAAGGAAAAAGAGTTCCTGGTTTTCACAGCAGTCTCCTGGACCTTCTTCAACTTCAGCTTCGTCCCTTCAGATCCGACTAGCATCCATTCGTTGGTCTGATCATCGGCGACATTGTTCCGGGGATAATCCTTGCATATACCCTTCAAACGTTGAATTTCTCTTCTATCTTCCGTTAATTCCGCCTTAAGTTGGAGATATAGCTGCTCGTAGTCGAGGGAAGCCAAAGATGGTTCAGTCCACAGAGAGTACACTAGACACGTCCTCACTGAGATTCGTTGATTAAGTTATGCTTTTCAAGATGGCTGCGAATTGCCTCGGCAATTATTGATTCCATAAATTTTCCCACTATGGAGGTTAGGCTTATTGGTCTATAGTTCGAAGCTAAGGACCTGTCACCCGCTTTGAAAATAGGTATTACATTTGCCATTTTCCACTTGTCTGGCACCATGCCAGTTTGCAGTGATATGTTGAAAAGATTAGCCATAGGTTTGCTAAGCTCCTCTTTATATTCCTTTAGAACCCTTGCATACAGTTCATCAGGGCCTGGGGATTTGTTAGGTTTTAATTTATCTATTTGTCTAAGGACCATGTCACTTGTGACCCTAATCATGCATAGTTTACTATCGTCCAGTTCTACATAATTTATTATTTCTGGAATATCGCTAGTATCTTCCTGTGTAAAAACTGAGAGGAAGTAAGTGTTAAACATTCTACACATTTCCTTATCACTGATGGTGAGCTGACCTGAGTAACTTTTGAGTGGGCCTATCTTGTCCCTAATCTTACTTCTGTATACCTGAAAAAATCCTTTTGGGTTAGTCTTCGATTCTCTTGCAAATTTAACCTCATAGTCTCTTTTTGCTTTTCTTGTTCCCTTTTTTATTTCTCTCTTTAACTGAATATATTGATTACTTAATTGCCCCTCTCCTCTTTTGATTCGCCTATATATGCCTCTCTTTTGACCAATGAGATGTTTTAATCTATTGTTCATCCATTTAGGATCATTTTTGTTTGATCTGATTTCCCTATTAGGAACATAAGTTGTCTGGGCAGCTAGAACTATTCTCTGGAAAACGTCATATTGGCAATCACCACCTACCTGACCCATTGTCAGGTCATTCCAGTTCAGCCTACCCAGGTAATTTTTCAGTCCTATGAAATCAGCCAGGCGGAAGTCAGGGACAGAGACTTGATTGCCATTATTAGGGTAATTCCATGATATATTAAAACTGAGTGATTTGTGATCACTTTTCCCAAGCTCATCATTAACCTCAAGATTATTAATTAGAGATTCCCTGCTGGCAAGAACCAAGTCTAGCAGGTTATTTCCTCTAGTTGGTTCTGTCACCAACTGTTTCAAAAAACAATCCTGAATCGTATCAAGAAAGTCACTTGACTCTAAATTTCCTGTCAAATTGCTCCAGTCAATTTGTCTAATGTTGAAATCTCCCATTAGTACAACATTTTCATAGGTAGATGCCTTACGAATTTCATCCCATAGAAGTTTACTGCACTCCCTATCAAGATTTGGGGGCCTGTAAATCACACCCAAGATAAGTTTTACACGGCCCTCAAGAAGCTGTAACCAAACAGATTCAGTGGCTGACGCTTCTAATTTTATATCTTGTCTAACACAACAATTTAAATTGTCTCTGACATACATCGCTACTCCACCACCCTTCCTGTTGACCCTATCAGTGTGAAATAATTTATGTCTTTATTTGTAACTTTATGATGAATGTCTTTTATACACTTACTGTTTTCAGCCCTAGTGTTGCAAACTGACTGTTCCCCACACACACCCATACCTCTATCTTCTATCAGTTTAAAATACTAGGCATGTCAGCAATGGCCCTCTCAATCGAGTTGGCAAGTGCTTCCATTCCTGTACCAGAGAGATGTACCCCATCCCTTGCATACATATCATGTTTGTCATAAAAGTTGTCCCAGTTGTCAATGAATGGGATTGCAAGTTCCTTGCAGTATCTGTCTAGCCAGCAATTTGCACCAATTGCCCTAGACAACCATTCATTTCCCACTCCCCTTCTAGGCAAGATGCTACATATGATTGGGACCCCTCCCTTAGACTTAATTAGATCTATAGCTTAACTGTACTTATCTAGCAGCTCTTCTCTCCTACCCTTCCCAATATCATTTCCACCAGCACTGAGACAGATAATGGGCTTGTTCCCATTACCTGACATGATATTATCCAACCTGTTGAATATGTCTCCAACACCAGCTCCAGGGAAGCACACCCTCTCTCTCACCTTCTTATTCCTATTACAGAAAGCACGGTCCATATATCTTAGCTGTGAGTCACCTACCACAAGAATTCGCTTACCTCTATTAGCAGGGGAAGTAGTACCTTTACCTTCACTGACCACTGGAGTACACTCATCCTGAAGAACAGAGAAGCGATTTCCTACCTTCAAATCTTCTCTCTTAACTTTCCTTATTTTGATGTTCCTGCCTTTACTGGGAACCACTCGCCACTTGTAGCAGGTCCTGAACTGCACCTCACTCCTGGTAGCCTTTTCTTCCCCCCCCCTTTACCCCCCTCGCAGGTAGTGGCAGACTGCACCTCACTACTGGTATCCCTATTCCCCTCCACCACTCCAGCCACCTCACTCTCACTTGCAAACCCATTGAGGTGAACCTTCAGCCTCCTAATTTCCTCCTGGAGAAGCAGGACCTCACTCTCACTTCCTGTAGATGTCCTATGAATCAAGATTCCATGATGTTGCAGTGTCTGACAAGTTGTACATGAATGGTATATAATACTGGCAAGATGAAAATTAGACACATGTGCAACATCTGGGTATCTTTATTGTAGACGTCTACAATAAAGATACCCAGATGTTGCACATGTGTCTAATTTTCATCTTGCCAGTATTATAAACCATTCACTTCAACTTCACATTGTTTCAGACTATGGAACAATACTCTTCTCCAGGCAGAGGGACTGACCACCTCATAACTACGTCTTCAATGATGATGGACTGATTACATTGTCTTCACATATTTTCTGCTTCTACCAACTTTTGTGTACTCGACTGAAGAAGCCTACTGTGTAAGCGAAACGTTTCAAAATAAAGATACCTAACTGTTGCATATGTGTCTTAATCTAAGTTCAAGACTTTTGCCAGGTTGACCGTAATAAACTTTATCACATATTTTACAAGGAATCTTATAGACACACCCATCAGCATTTTGGGGGGAATTTTTAATCAAAAGTTTTTTTTTACTGCATCAAGATTTTTAAATACAACTTTGATATTAAAATTCTTAAGTAGAGAAGATATATCAACCAAGTTTTCATGGTAAGGGAGAACCAACATATTTTTAGTTTAATAACGTTGGTTGTCCCTTTTTGAATTGTAAAAAGTATTTCTGTCAGTTTTAAAGAATCTATCAATAAACTTTCTTGTATATTTTAGATCATTAGCTATTTCATAATTTTTTGAGAATTTTTTATTCCTTTTTATTTTTCCTGAGTTTACAGATAAAGAAATTCAAAAATTTGTGAAATACCTAATGATCTAAAATACACAAGAAACTTTCATGATAAATCTTTTAAAATTGTCAGAAATACTTTTTACAGTTCGAAAAGGAACAATCAACCTTATTCAACTAAAAATATGCTGAAAATTAGACACATTTGCAACATCTGGGTATCTTTAATGAAGACGTTTCGCCATCCAGTGGCTTTATCAATACAAATTCTAGACACAAATTGAAGATTAGAACTATATACTAAAGATGAGGTAATCAGTCGTGGACTTGGTGTGAAGAGCACCGTAGTTGTCAAGAATCTGGAGCACAGGCAAGATCAAGATCAAGAGTGTTTAGGTAAGACCCCATGTGGGGTGAGCTGGGAAGACGGGATAGGCGAATAGCAGTGGAGAGGAGTGTCCACAGTCGAAGAAAAAGAGCCAGGGGTTAACCTAGCTGCTAGGCGTTCGTGGGAGCTCCTAGCAGAGCACCGTAGTCGACTACGGTGCTCTTTACATCAACTCCAAGGTTGAGGGACTGATTACCTCATCTTATACAACTTCTACAAATGAGAATGGTTGGATTTGAGAGGGACGTGACCTCTCAGTGATTAAATTATATCTTCTATTAGTGGACAACATCTCACCTCCTAACAGTATATAAGGTTCCATACTGTCACTTCAACTTCTCAAAAAATATTTTTCTGTACAAGAAAGGTATACAATACCAACAAGATGAAATTAGACACATATGCAACACTTGGGTATCTTTATTGAGGAAACGTTTCGCCCTCCAGTGGCTTCATCAGTCCAATACAAAGTAGAAAGTAGTAAGGAGAGGAGGATGTGTTCAGTCCATCAATCTTGTAGTAAGTACAGCATAGGGCAAAAGAAGTTGCTTATATACTGTAGTCAGGTGAGGCGAAGCAGGAGGAGGCGGGGTCATAGTGGTACCATCCACTAGTCGAAGTAGGTCTTCGTCCAAAGGTTGGACAAGTGTTTGTATCAAGATCCCTAGATGTTGCCGTGTCAGACAGGGTGTAGATGAATGGTTCAGAGCTTGCTCGAGCTCTTTCCCTCTCTCTCTCTCTCTCTCTCTCTCTCTCTCTCTCTCCCAAGCTCTCACTCTCTCCCATGGAGCTTTTCTCCTTCTACTTCATGTTTTTTCCATTCCTTTAGTTTTTTACCTGTAATTACTGTTTGGCCAAACAAGCACTTTTACACTACATTTTATCACAATCATAATATATTTTCTCAATCATAATTCGGGTAGAAATAATGAAAGTGATCACATTTAAAAATCATATATTCTACTTTCTAAATGACCCAGTTCAATATAAACCTTAGGAGAGTGAGAGCTCATATGGAGAGAGTAGAACACCACTGTCTAACAGTGTGACCTTAAACCAATGGTTTAGTGTATCAGAGCTGAGGGTTGCCAACTGGCTTATCGTTGAAGAATTAAAGCGAGTAATCACTTCTAATTACGCCCTTTACTGACTTGTATATGTATGAGTGTTTGTGATTTACAGTGGGAGCTCTCAGACTGCTGTGCGTGGGTGGTGTGCCAGACTATTTTTATTGATAAAGGTCAAAGAGGGTGGGACGAGAATATTATGTCTTGGTGCTGTTACTTGTGTGGTTATTAACCCGTCATGTTTTTATAAGTAAGGATGCATATTAGTGCGTTTGTGAATAAATGTATGTGTGTATAAGTGTATGTGTCCAAAAGTATAGTGTATGTGTATTTGGCTACGTTATGAATGCCCCAGTGCTCGTCTGTTCATTCCCGTTAATACTGAACGTACTTAAATAACCCATCAATACGCAAGTCACAATGCCAACATTCACACACACACACGTGTACTCACCTAGTTGTACTCACCTAGTTGTGGTTGCAGGGTCGAGTCAAGCTCCTGGCCCCGCCTCTTCACTGGCCGCTACTGGGTCACTCTCCCTGCGCCATGAGCTTTATCATACCTCTGCTTAAAGCTATGTATAGAGCCTGCCTCCACTACATCGCTTCCTAAACTATTCCACTTCCCGACAACTCTGTGACTGAAGAAATACTTCCTAACATCTCTGTGATTCATCTGAGTCTTCAACTTCCATCTGTGTCCCCTTGTTGTTGTGTCCCATCTCTGGAACATTCTGTCTCTGTCCACTTTGTCAATTCCTCTCAGTATCTTATATGTTGTTATCATGTCTCCCTATCTCTCCTGTCCTCCAGTGTCGTCAGGTGATTTCCCTTAACCTCCCTCGTAGGACATACCCTTAGCTCCGGGACTAGTCTTGTTGCAAACCTTTGCACTTTCTCGAGCTTCTTCACATGCTTGGCTAGGTGTGGGTTCCAAACTGGTGCTGCATACCCCAATATGGGCCTAACGTACACAGTGTACAGGGTCCTGAACGATTCTTTATTAAGATGTCGGAATGCTGTTCTTAGGTTTGCTAGGCGCCCATATGCTGCAGCAGTTATTTGGTTGATGTGCGCCTCAGGAGATGTGTCTGGTGTTATACTCACCCCAAGATCTTTTTCCTTGATTGAGGTGTGTGTATTCACCTAATTGTACTCACCTAATTGTGGTTGCAGGGGTCGAGACTCAGCTCCTGGCCCCGCCTCTTCGCTGTCCGCTACTGGGTCTCTGCTCTCCCTGCTCCATGAGCTTTATCATACCTTGTCTTAAAACTATGTATGGTTCCCGCCTCCACTATATCGTTCGCTAGACTATTCCACTTCCTAACTACTCTATGGCTGAAGAATTGCTTCCTAACATCCCTTCGACTCATCTGAGTCTTCAGCTTCCAGTTGTGTCCCCTTGTTTCTGTGTTCCCTCTCTGGAACATCCTGTCACTATCTACCTTGTCGATTCCCCGCAGTATTTTGTACGTCGTTATCATGTCTCCTCTAACCCTTCTGTCCTCCAGTGTTGTTAGTCCTATTTCCCTCAACCCCCATATGCTGCCGCGGTTATCTGGTTGATGTGTGTTTCCGGAGACGTGCTTGGCGTTATACTCACCCCAAGGTCTTTCTCCTTTGATGAGGTTTGTAGCCTTTGTCCACCTAGCCTGTACTCTGTCAGCGGTCCTCTTTGCCCTTCTCCGATCTTCATGACTTTGCATTTGGTGGGATTGAATTCGAGAAGCCAGTTGCTAGACCAGATGTCAAGCTTGTCCAGGTCTCTTTGAAGTCCTGCTTGGTCCTCATCCGATGTGATTCTCCTCATTAATTTCACATTATCTGCGAACAGAGACACTTCTGAGTCTATCCCGTCCGTCATGTCATTCACATATACCAAGAATACCACGGGTCCTAGGACTGACCCCTGCGGTACACCGCTCGTCACAGGCGCCCACTGTGATACCTCATCACGCACCATGACCCGTTGTTGCCTCCCTGTGAGGTATTCCCTGATCCATTCCAGTGCCCTTCCTGTTATACATGCTTGTTCTTCCAACTTCTTTACTAATCTCATATGAGGAACTGTGTCGAAGGCCTTCCTGCAGTCCAGGAAAATGCAGTGTGTGTGTATGTGTGTGCGAATGAGTGTGTCTGTGTCTGTGTGTGTGTTTGTGTGTGTTTGTGTGAGAATGTGTGTCTGTGTGTACTCACCTAATTGTGGTTGCAGGGGTCGAGACTCAGCTCCTGGCCCCGCCTCTTCACTGATCGCTACTAGGTCCTCTCTCTCCTTGCTCCGTGAGCTTTATCATACCTCGTCTTAAAACTATGTATGGTTCCTGCCTCCACTACATCACTTGCCAGACTATTCCATTTCCTGACTATTCTGTGATTGAAGAAATACTTCCTAACATCCTTTTGACTCATCTGAGTCTTCAACTTCCAATTGTGACCTCTTGTTGCTGTGTCCCATCTCTGGAACATCCTGTCTCTTTCCACCTTATCTATTCCTCGCAATACTATTTTGTATGTCGCTATCATGTCTCCCCTAGCCCTCCTGTCCTCTAGTGTCGTCAGGCCGATTTCCCTTAACCTTTCTTCGTAGGACAATCCCCTTAGCTCTGGGACTAGCCTTTTTGCAAACCTTTGCACTTTCTCTAATTTCTTGACGTGCTTGACCATGTGTGGGTTCCGAACTGGTGCTGCTGGGCCTGACGTACACGGTGTACAGTGTCTTGAACGATTCCTTACTGAGGTATGGAACGCTATTCTCAGGTTTGCCAGTCACCTATATTCTGCAGCAGTTGTCTGGTTGATGTGTGCTTCCTTAGATGTGCTCGTTATTATACTCACCCCAAAACCTTTCTCCTTGAATGAGGTTTGCAGTCTTTGGCCACCTAGCCTATACTCAGTCTGCGGTCTTCTTTGCCCTTCCCCGAACTTCATGACTTTGCATTTGGCGGGATTAAATTCGAGTAGCCAGTTGCTGGACCAGGTGTTCAGCCTGTCCAGGTCTCTTTGTAGTCCTGCCTGATCCTCATGTGATTTGATTCTTCTCATTAACTTCACATCGTCTGCAAACAGGGATGCTTCTAAGTCTATCCCTACCGTCATGCCATTCACATATACCAAGAACAGCACTGGTCCTAAGACTGACCCCTGTGGAACCCCGCTCGTCACAGGCGCCCATTGTGATACCTCATCTTCTACCATGACTCGTTGTTGCCTCCCAGTCAGGCATTCTCTGATCCATTGCAGTGCCCTTCCTGTTATACGTGCCTGATCCTCTAGCTTCTGCACTAATCTCCTGTGGGGAACTGTTTCGAAGGCCTTCCTGCAGTCCAGGAAAACGCAATCAACCCACCCTTCTCTCTCTTGTCTTACCTCTGTTACTTTGTTATAGAACTCCAGGTTTGTTACACAGGATTTGCCTTCCATGAATTCGTGCTGTCTGGCGTTGATTATCCTGTGCCTTTCCAGATGCTCCACCATTCTTTTCCTGATGATTTTCTCCAAGACTTTGCACACTATACATGTACGTGACACCGGTCTATAGTTTAGTGCCTCTTTTCTGTCTCCTTTTTTAAAGATGGGGACTACGTTGGCCTTTTCCATACCTCAGGTAGCTGCCCAGTTTCAAGGGATGTGTTGAATATTATGGTAAGTGGCACACTCAGCACCTCTGCACCCTCCCGAAGGACCCATGGGGAGATATTGTCCGGACCCATCGCCTTTGAGGTATCAAGGTTACTGATTAACTGCTTCACCTCCTCCTCAGTTGTGTGTATGCTCTCCAGCACTTGATACATTCCTTGTTGGTGACGCACTCTGTCCTGTCTACCCAGCTGCCTTCCTGCCTCCACTGTGAATACTTCTGTAAACCTCGAGTTGAGCTCCTCACATACCTCTTGGTCGTTTCTTGTGAGTTCCCCATCTTCTCTCCTCAGCCTTATCACCTGGTCCTTGACTGTTGGCTTCCTTCTGATGTGACTGTACATCAATTTCGGGTCAGACTTGACTTTCGATGCTATGTCATTTTCGTACTGTTTCTGGGCCTCCTTCCGTACTTGTGCATACTCGTTTCTAGCTCTGCGACTAATCTCTTTGTTTACTTTGGTTCTTTTCATTCTGTACCTTTTCCATTCTCTGACACTCTGAGTCTTTGCCTCCCTGCACCTTTGGTGTGTGTGTACTCACCTAATTGTGGTTGCAGGGGTCGAGACTCAGCTCGTGTGCGAATGTGTGTGTGTGTGTGTGTGTGTGTTGTGGTCTTGCCGAGGATACTGCTGGGATCATTGAATGAGTCAGTGTCAATGAACAACCCCTGAAGTGAATTACTAGACTCCCTAAGTCAGAAAAGGGAGGTGAGAACCACAATTTAATAAGACAACTTGACAGTGATACTAGTGGCGGAAGACGGAGGCAGTAGGCCTAGTGTGGTATAGGTGGTGTTGCCACCTATACCACTTACACTTTGAGTTCATAAGGAAAATAAAATACATTTTTTTCTGATAGATGGTTTAAGCAAAAAAAATAACTTACGTTTTTCTCATGTTTATTGACAATGCAAATAAATAAAAAATTAAATTAAGCTGTTTGTTCAAGAGATCTCATACGGAGGTTTTCATTCACACAAAAAATAAAGATATCTTTAAAAAAAATATATAAACATAAATAACCAGAATCATATATAGCACACATAAACAGAACGAAAACTGATAATAACTACTAAGGAGATAAATCATGGCAAAATGTCATATCAATAAATATATGGGTCAAGGAATGTTATTTTTGAAGCCAATTTTGAGATCTAAAAGCCTTTAAAAATAATCAGCTAGTGTGATTTTGATTTGTTTGATTTGTCGTCAAGTGTCTTTTCAATTTGGTGGAGTCACTGCTGCATCTGAAAGTAGTTTGCCACAGACGAGGCACAATACAACAGGACAACTTGGATCACCAGTCCATACGAAGCCCAGTGATAAGTAACTGTCAGTGCAAAGACGGTCCTTATTGTGCCCGTTGTGTAGTGAAATTTGTCAGGAGATTGTGAGTCTTCATCATTAGCCTCATCAGACTGTCTGGATGTGAGACATTTCTGTAAAATAAAAAAAGAAAGAAAAATAAGCATAGACATAGTACTTCAATTTTTGAAATTCATGTAACATCCCTAAATGATGTGTAAAATTTACTGTAAATAACGTGGGTGAATGAGTGGGTGAATGAGTGGGTGAATGAGTGGGTGAACCTGCACGCCAGGAAGCACAGACAGGAGTGGAGACCGTGCATGTGACCTGTGGACCGTGCATGTGACCTGTACTCGAGTGAGTCACTTGATGATATTCGATGGAAATAAATGGTGTAAAATACCACCTACACAATGGAAATATAAACACAAAAGCAGTATAATGTGATCCTTTATTGACAACGTTTCGCCCACGCAGTGGGCTTTATCAAGTCACAAACTGTTTGTGACTTGATAAAGTCCACTGTGTGGGCGAAACGTTGTCAATAAAGGATCACATTATACTGCTTATGTGTTTATATTTCCGATGATACACGAATCCGTGACGTACAGCTCCTGTCCCCTGACCACTAAAGGTGGTTTCACACGGTTGTTATATAGACGTCGCTAAATATATTTCCCATGTTTTTTATACTTTTATGATAAACAGGTTGAAGACCAGCTGTGGTTCGTACGTCAGACTGCGTGCGGCCAGCAGTAACAGCCTGGTTGATCAGGCTCTGATTCACCATGAGGCTTGGTCACAGACCGGGCTGCGGGGGTGTTGACCCCCGGAACTCTCTCCAGGTAAACTCCAGGTAATACCGTACGTGTATAGTAAAATTACAAATATAAAATTAAACAAAAAAATTACTCAAAAATTCATTTACATATGATTACTCTATTTATCATTAGGGTTCCTCTCGCGGAACCCTAGGATTCAGAGGAACCCTAGGATTCCGAGGAACCCTGGTTAATAAACGCTGGACTAGAGCCTCTAGGAAGAACGATAAGCATAGAAGGTACAATCTAGTAGGAGGTTGTTGGGTCAGTGTCAGGTGAAGCGAGCACACACACACACACACACACACACACACACACACAGGGATCAGAGGAGAATAGTTCTTGTAAGGATGAATGGATGGAAGAGCAGTGCAAAAGGATGGAACAAGAGTGGCAGAGAAAACTAGGAGAGGTTTCTGCAAAAATGGAGACAGAGATTTCTGTGAAATTTGAAAAGAGGTTGGAGGAG
>WNWK01038484.1:0-17915 GCA_009830355.1 Cherax destructor | reverse complement strand
GTCTATTTCCTTGTAATTGAAGTCACCCATGATCAGTAGCTTTGCCCTGCTCGCATGAGCCTTTCTGGCCACTTCTGCCAGTGTGTCAACCATTGCTCTATTACTCTCATCATACTCTTGCCTTGGCCTCCTGCTGTTCTGGGGTGGGTTACACATTACTGCAATTACCACCTTGGGACCTCCAGACTGCAGCATTTCTATTATGTAATCTCCTGCTTCTCCTCTGTCTCCTCTCTCCAGCTCATCAAAATCCCATTGGTTTTTGATCAGCAGTGCCACTCCTCCACCCCTCTGTTCCCTCTGTCTTTCCTCAGGATATGGTATCCCATTGGAAAGATGGCATCTGTTATCAGGCCTGTGAGCTTGGTTTCTGTGAGAGCTATTATGTCCGATGATGCCTCTTTGACTCTTTCGTGCAACTCCTCCCACTTATTTGTTATTCCATCAGCATTTGTGTACCATACCTTCAGTTGCCTCTCTACCACTGTGTTTTGGGGGGTCTGTAAGGGTGGGGACCTGGCGGTGGACTGTGGGATTCTATAGTGGAATGTTGGGTTGGGGGTGAGAGTGTGGGTTGCAGTTTGTGTTGGGATAGTGTGCTTGGTTGTTAGGTGTTGGGGTGGTTCTGTGTGTGCTCGTTCTTGTTGCTCTGCCCTGCTCTGGTTATCCTCTGCTGATTCTGTCCTTGTCTCTCCTCCTAGCTCCTTTCGCTGTGTGTCCTCTCCCTCAGCTGCTGTCGTTCTGTCGTTCTGTGTGTGTGTGTGTGTGTGTGTTTATGTGGGTGTGTGTGTATGTGTGTGTGTGTGTACTCATCTATTTGTACTCACATATTTGTGGTTTCAGGGGTCGAGTCATAGCTCCTGGCCCCGCCTCTTCACTGATTGCTACTAGGTCCTCTCTCTCCCTGCTCCATGAGCTTTAGCAAACCTCGTCTTAAAACTATGTATGGTTCCTGCCTCCACTACGTCACTTTCTAGGCTATTCCACTTACTGACAACTCTATGACTGAAGAAATACTTCCTAACATCTCTTTGACTCATAGGAGTCTTCAACTTCCAATTGTGACCCCTTGTTTCTATGTCCCCTCTCTGGAACATCTTGTCTCTGTCCACCTTATCTATGCTCACAGTATTTTATATGTCGTTATCATGTCTCCCCTAACTCGCCTGTCCTCTAGTGTCGTCAGGCCGATTTCCCATAACCTTTCTTCGTAGGACAATCCCCTTAGCTCTGGGACTAGTCTTGTTGCAAACCTTTGCACTTTCTCTAGTTTCTTGACGTGCTTGACCAGGTGTGGGTTCCAAACTGGTGCTGCATACTCCAGTATGGGCCTGACGTATATGGTGTACAGAATCTTGAACGATTCCTTAGTGAGGTATTGGAACGCTATTCTTAGGTTTGCCAGCCGCCCGTATGCTGCAGCAGTTATCTGATTAATGTGTGCCTCAGGAGATGTGCTCGGTATTATACTCACCCCAAGATCTTTTTCCTTGAGTGAGGTTTGCAGTCTTTGGCCACCTAGACTATAATCTGTCTGCGGTCTTCTTTGCTCTTCCCCGATCTTCATGACTTTACATTTGGCAGGGTTAAATTCAAGGAGCCAGTTACTGGACCAAGCTTGTAGCCTGTCCAGGTCTCTTTGTAGTCCTACCTGATCCTCGACTGATTTAAGTCTACTCATTAACTCATATCATCTGCAAACAGGGACACTTCTGAGTCTATCCCTTCCGTTATGTCATTCACATATACCAAAAACAGTACAGGTCCCAGGACTCACCCTTGTGGAACCTCACTGTCACAGGTGCCCCCCTCTGACACCTCGTCACGTACCATGACTCGTTGTTGCCTCCCTGTCAGATATTCTCTGATCCATTGCAGTGCCTTTCCTGTTATGTGTGCCTGATCCTCTAGCTTTTGCATTAACCTCTTGTGAGGAACTGTGTAGAACGCCTTCTTGCAGTCCAAGAAAATGCAGTCCATCCACTCCTCTCTCTCGTGTATTACTTCTGTTACCTTGCCATAAAACTCCAGTAGGTTTGTGACACATGATTTTCCTTCCCTGAAACCGTGCTGGTTGTCGTTTATAAGCTTGTCTTTCTAGGTGCTCCACCACTCTCCTCCAGATGATCTTCTCCATGACTTTGCATACTATACACGTCAGTGACACAGGTCTGTAATTTAATGCCTCATGTCTGTCTCCTTTCTTAAAAATTGGGACACATTTGACATCTTCCACACCTCAGGTTGTTGCCCAGTTTCAATGGATGTGTTGAAGATTTTTGTTAGTGGCACACTCAACATTTCTGCTCCCTCTCTAAGGACCCACGGAGAAATGTTGTCAGGTCTCACCGCTTTTCAGGTATCGAGTTCACATACAAACTTCTTCACATCCTCCTCGGTTGTGTGTATTTCATCAAGCACTTGTTGGTATACCTCCCTATTCTGAATTCCTGGAGTTCTTCCTGTCTCCTCTGTAAATACTTATTTAAATCTCATGTTGAGCTCCTCACATACCTCTTGGTCGTTTCTTGTGAACTCCCCACCTTCCTTCTTCAGCCTGATTACCTGGAAATAGCCTATAACCGAAATAATATTTCCCATAAGAATTAATGTAAATACAATTAGTCAGTTCCAGACAAAAATATCAACAAAAAAAAATCATTTTTTTAAACAATTAAATAAGTATTACCAAGGACTCGTTCTGGTCTTCCCGTTACTTCTGTTTCCCTTGGGGACAAACCTCTCCTCTGCCTCTTTGCATTTGGTTGTCACATATTCCATCATTTCTTTTACTGGTTTTCCTGCCAATTCTCTCTCCCACTGAACGTCTTGTAGGAAGTTCCTCATGCTTGTGTAGTCCCCCCTTTTGTAGTTTCGTTTCTCCCTTTCTATTCCTGCTCCCCTCTCCACTTGTAGCTCAACTATATAAACAAAACACAGAACGAAATGATCACTAGCTCCAAGGGGCCTTTCATACATGATATCCTCGATGTCCGAACAACTCAAGGTGAATACTGGGTCCAGTCTTACTGGATCATCCTCACCCTCTCTCTCTGGTAGTGTCTCTAACATGTTGATGCATGAGGTTTTCCAGTACAACATCCATTATCTTGGCTCTCCATGATTCAGGACCCCCGTGGGGCTCTAGGTTTTCCCAATCAGTCTCCTTGTGATTGAAATCACCCATAACTAGCAACTTTGTTCTCCCCGTGTGGGCTCTTCCGGCCACCTCGGCTAGTGTGTCTACCATTGCTCTGTTGCTCTCGTCGTATTCTTCTCTTGGCCTCCTGCAGTTCTGTGGCGGGTTGTACATTACAGCAATTACCACCTTATGGCCCTCAGACTGGATTGTTCCTACTATGTAGTCCCTTTCGCCCATTCCATTCATTCCTTCCACTTCCTCAAATCCCTACCGGTTCTTAATGAGCAGTGCAACTCCTCCTCCCCCTCTGCTCCCTCTATCTTTCCTGAGGATTTGATATCCGGATGGAAAGATTGCATCTGTTATCATCCTGGTGAGTTTCGTTTCTATGAGTGCTATTATGTCTGGGGATGTCTCCTTTATTCTTTCATGGCACTCCTCACATTTATTTATTATACCATCTGCATTTGTATACCAAACCTTCAACTTCTTTTCTAAAACCGTAGTCTGGGGGGTAAGTTGGGGTTGGGAAAGAGGGAGACTTGATGAGGAACTATGGGTGGTTGGTGTGAAGGTGGAGTTTGTAATGAGGTGGGTGGAAGCATTGGGTATGGCATGTGTGTTTTGATTTAGATTGTTTGGTTGCATTGGGGTTGTCCAGGTTGGGAGACATCTGAAGGTATTTGAGCTTCCTCCTGAGTCTGGGTTCTCCTGTCCATCTCTCTTTCCTCCTTTTGTCTCTGTACCCTCTCTTTCAGTTTCTGTCTTTCTTCTCATGTTCTGTCACGGTCGAGATAAACCCTCCGGTACTCTGATATATCCCTTAGTCTTGCTTTCTCCTGCAGGATCCTGTTTCGAGTCAATTCTGCCTTGAAAATCACTTTGACTGGCCGGATTCTTCCTCTTGCAAACCCCCCTATTCTCAGAAAATTTGCCAGCTGGCTCATGTCATCTTCTCCTATTGCTTTCATGATGCTTTCAATCGCTTTTTTCTCCCCTTGTCTTCTTGCTTCATAAGTTTTCCCTTCAGCTTCCAGGAGCCCATAAATAAAGATTGATCTCTCTCTTTCATTCTCCCACTGCCTATCCCTATGTAACCCCTGATTCGATTTAGTTGCCTCCATTGCCGCTTTCCTTTCTTCACTCTCTTCACTGTCTGTTATCCCTTGGTCCAGTGGCCTGTTGCTTTCACTTAACTTTCCCTGTGCATTGCTGTGGTCTGTTAGGGCTTCTACGTATAGCTTAGCTCTCCCTTTTTCTACACTCCCCTCGATTGTTCCTGATGTGAACCTCTCTTTTTCTCAGGCTCCACGATGGTCTGATAGGGCCTCTGCATACAGTTTCACTCCATTCTCTACAGTCCCCTTATTTGTGTCTGAGGTAGCAGTTTCTGATACCATGTCCACATTGCTTTTTAGTTCTTTAGGTTGTTTCAATTTTTTCAGTTCCTCTTCTAATCTCTGTATCTTAGCCTCTGCTGTTGTGACTTGCTTCTCCCACTTCCTGCATTCTGCAGCTATCCTCTCCTCCATTTTCTTGCTTTCTGCAGCTATCCTCTCCTCTATTTTCATGCTAAGCTCCTCTAGCTTCCTTCCCCACTCATGTTCCCTTTTCATGAGCTCTGCTGCCCAATCTTCCTTCACAGACTCATCCTCCAGTCCCCTAGTTTTCCATCCTGCTTTCTGGCACCCCATTTTTTTTTATTTTTAAGATGCCACAGAGTGAAAAACTATGTATTTCTGTGTGGTTGTTTTGTGGTGTGATTGCCTGAGTGTTTGTATGGGGGTGGAGGGAGGGAGAATAGAAACTGGAGACAATGGGGAAATGGAAGAGAGGTGGGGAGGGGAAAAGAGGCGGGAATATGTGGAGAGAGTGGAGGAGGGAGAAGAGGTGGAGAGAGAATGGGAGAGGGAGAGGGGGAGAAGGAGGGTGAGAGAGGGGGAGTTCAGGGAAGGGAGTGAGGGAGAGGTGTGGGGAGGGAGCAGGGGGAAAGGTGTGTGGGGTGTGTGTGTGTGTGTGTGTGTGTGTGTGTGTGTGTGTGTGTGTGTACTCACCTAATTGTACTCACCTAATTGTGGTTGCAGGGGTCGGAACTCAGCTCCTGGCCCCGCCTCTTCGCTGTCTGCTACTGGGTCTCTGCTCTCCCTGCTCCATGAGCTTTATCATACCTTGTCTTAAAACTATGTATGGTTCCTGCCTCCACTATATCTTTCTCTAGACTATTCCACTTCCTGACTACTCGGTGGCTGAAGAAATGCTTCCTAACATCCCTTTGACTCATCTGAGTCTTCAGCTTCGATTTGTGTCCCCTTGTTTCTGTGTTCCCTCTCTGGAACATCCTGTCACTGTCTCCTATGACCCTTCTTTCCTCCAGTGTTGTTTGTCCTATTTCCCTCAACCTTTCTTCATAAGACAGACCCCTGAGTTGTGGAACTAACCTTGTCGCAAATTTTTGCACTTTCTCTAGTTTCTTTACGTGCTTGACCAGGTGTGGGTTCCAGACTGGTGCTGCATATTCTAGTATGGGCCTGACGTACACGGTGTACAGTGTCTTGAACGATTCCTTGTTAAGGTAACGGAACGCTAATCTTAGGTTTGCCAGTCGCCCATATGCTGCCGCAGTTATCTGGTTGATGTGTGCCTCCGGAGACGTGCTTGGCGTTATACTCACTCCAAGGTCTTTCTCCTTTGCCAAGGTTTGTAGCCTTTGCCCGCCTAGCTTGTACTCTGTCAGCGGTCTTCTTTGCCCTTCTCCGATCCTCATGACTTTGCATTTGGAGGGATTGAATTCGAGAAGCCAATTGCTAGACCAGATGTCGAGCTTGTCCAGGTCTCTTTGCAGCCCTGCCTGGTCCTCTTCCCATGTGATTCTCCTCATTATTTTTACATCATCTGCGAATAGAGGCACTTCTGAGTCTATCCTGTCCGTCATGTCATTTACATATACCAGGAATAACACTGGTCCTAGGACTGACCCCTGCGGTACACCACTCGTCACAGGCGCCCACTGTGATACCTCACCACGCACCATGACCCGTTGCTGTCTCCTTTGAGGTATTCCCTGATCCTTTCCAGTGCCCTTCCTGTTATACCTGCTTGTTCTTCCAACTTCTTTACTAATCTCATGTGAGGAACTGTGTCGAAGGCCTTCCTGTAGTCCAGGAAAATGCAATCAACCCACCCTTCTCTCTCCTGCCTTACCTATGTTACTTTATCATAGAACTCCAGGAGGTTTGTTACACAGGATTTGCCTTCCCGGAATCCGTGCTGTCTGGTGTTTATTATCCTGTTCAGCTCGAGGTGTTCCACCATTCTTTTCCTGATGATTTTCTCCAGGACTTTGCACACTATACATGTAAGTGACACCGGTCTATAGTTTAGTGCCTCTTTTCTGTCTCCTTTTTTAAAAATGGGGACTACTTGGCCTTCTTCCATACCTCAGGTAGCTGCCCAGTTTCAAGGGATGTTTGAATATTATGGTAAGTGGCACACTCAGTACCTCAGCTCCTTCCCGAAGAACCCACGGGAGATATTGTCCGGACCCATCGCCTTTGAGGTATCGAGGTCACTGAGTAACTGCTTCACTTCCTCCTCAGTTGTGTGTATGCCCTCTAGCACTTGGTACATCCCTTGTTGGTGACGAACCCCGTCCTGTCTACCCAGCTGCCTTCCTTCCTCCATTGTGAATACTTCCTTAAACCTCAAGTTGAGCTCCTCACATACCTCTTGATCATTACTTGTGAGTTCCCCATCTTCTCTCCTCAGCCTTATCACCTGGTCCTTGACTGTTGTCTTCCTTCTGATGTGACTGTACATCAGTTTCGGGTCGGACTTAACTTTCGATGCTATGTCATTTTCGTACTGTTTCTGGGCCTCCCTCCGTACTTGTGTGTGTGTGTGTGTGTGTGTGTGTTAGTTAGTTAGTTACCATTTTGTCCTAGGCACATGTCGATTTGACACTAGGCCTGTTGTATGTATGTGTGTGTGTGTGTAGGTGTGTAAGGAAACACTTAAATGTTTCCGCCCTGTCTGGAAAGAACCTCGGCCTCCGTGCGTGAAGCGAGAGCTTTACCACTAGGCCACCGGGGCTGTGTTGTGTGTGTGTGTGTGTGTGTGTGTGTGTGGGTTAATTGTGTGAAGAGTAGTGGTGAAATTGTGTGTTATGGGCCTGTATGTGTGTGTGTTAGTTACCATTTTGTCCTAGGCACATGTCGATTAGACACTAGGCCTGTTGTATGTGTGTGTGTGTGTGTGTGTGTGTGTGTGTGTGTGTGTGTGTGTGTGTAAGGAAACACTTCGTGTGTGTGTGTGTGTGGAACTTTATGTGTGTGGATTTATTGTGTGAAAAGTAGTGGTGAAATTGTGTGTTATGGTGTATGAGTGTGTATGTGGGGTCTGCGAGTAACACGTAGTCTACAGTGCTCCTCTACCTGGCCTGACCTGACACACCTGATCTACCAGTTAATGTATTTTATGATTCACCTGCCTGCTCGCCCTTTTCTACTAGAAATTATCAATTGCTACTTGTTACCGAGTACTTGATATCTTATTCCTTATCTTACTATGAGAGTTGACCGTTCACAAACAGCTTAGTAGTTATTTAATTGGAACTTACACCTGACACCCCTAAAATCACGCATAGGTTAATACTTATGATGCGATGCAGCTTGTCTAGCATGTAGTAGCCTGTAGATTGTCCAACTCGATGTGATGTTCTGGCGTATATCCACTTTCGTTTCTTGTCGATATATATAACCTATTCACTGTATTACTTTCACTTGTCACATATTTATTTCACTTTATTATCTAGGGTGACACACGTGGCAACGTCGCCTGGAGCACACTAGGCCCACTCTGACCCCGCCACCAAATATTTATTTCTAGTTCACTTATAAAATTATGGCTCTCCCCACACTTATGTGGCTCAGGGCAACTCGTAAATCGCTTCAAGGGTTGTTCACTACCCTGACACACTTGATAACCCCTGCAGTACCCTTGGGTAGCCCTCAAAAACACTTATATTCACAGAACACTAAAGTTGTGACTCGCCCACGCAATGTCCCTACGTGTGTGTGTGTGTATGTGTGTGTGTGTGTGTGTGTGTGTGTGTGTGTGTGTGTATGTGTGTGTGTGTGTGGAGAAAATTCTCCAAAGGAGGGGGGTATGCGCCCTTACTACCCTTGGTAAGGGCCCTCACCCTTTCCACCCTCAGGAAAGGGCCAGAGGAGGCGCGTCTGACTTCATAAACAATTTAATTCAAGCCAGATGTACTGTCAACAGTGTGTCAAGAATTGTGCTGACCACAGCACCACGAGGCACCTCGTGGCACCACATGGCTGCACGAGACTGCAAAAGGCAGCACGAGCGGTCAGATTGAATTTGGCCACCGCAAAGAACGGGTCATAGACTCTAGGTGTCATGCGGCGAGGCGACGTAAATCAACATAGACATTACTCGTTCAGGTCCATTATATCATTTAATCTCCACTAACGTCGGGAAATAAGATAAGAACTCTGTTCCAGCGCGTTTAGTGAATAACTTCAACATTGCAGTATATTAGAAGTGTGCGCAGCTTCAGACTGCAAAAAGGAGAAACGGAGACAATCGCAAGTGAACTCCATCAAACAAGACGGTGATTCTTCAGCGGCATTCTACAATCAAGACAGCATTTCCGCGTATATGGTGGAGCCAACACCATCGCTCAAAGTTACACGAGCAAGGTAAGAATTTGATGTTCTGGTCAAAACAGGGGACTGCGCAGTTCTTGTATTCAAGAACATTCAAATTTTTACCTAGGGACGGCGGTTATGCGTGGACTTTTTAGTCCAAACACGTGAGTGTAAATTCAGTCTGAAGTCAAAGACTGAAATATGGACATACGCTCCTTTGGGGCAATATATTATAATAAACCACGTGTATGTTTACCTTACAGCCCTGTGGAGATTGAGGCCATATATGGATCCCCTGAGAAGGTGTTGGTGGCGGCTGCGACATCTTGGATTCATCAAGAAGATAAGTAACATACAGTCCACGTTATCGACGGACCCCAAACCTCCACAGTGTGTGTGTGTGAATTCATGTATATAATAATAATAATAATAATAATAATAATAATGCTACTACTATTACTACTACTATTACCACCACCACTAATAGAAGGAGGTGTTGATTCACCGGGAATTCTCCCGGCCCGGGTCTTTACCAGATGACGACCTGGCTCCGGCTCCCTGGCGTGGGAGTGTCAGAGACCTATGTCTCCCATGGGAGGGGATATCCCTCATCGGCGGGACCAACTGGCCCCCAGGCCTAGCCACATTCCCCACCAGCATGAGGCATGGAGGTAGATAGATGCTAGGCCTCTGAGGTCTGCCACCTTCCCTAACGGGAAGGGCAAGCTTACGAGCTGCAGATGGTAGCAAGCTCCAGCCTTGGCACCTACCCTGCCCTAGAAGGGCTGGGCATGGGGATCGACGACCACTAGTAATAATAATAATAATAATAATAATAATAATAATAATAATAATAATAATAATAATAATAATAATAATAATAATAATGATGATAATAGTAATAATGAAATAATAATAATCTTCATTTCTACAAGTACATGATACAACTGGAAAAAAAATCTAAGATCGTTTTCTTTATTGGATTTTGCGTATCACTTGTTTTCTTGAGAGAGAGAAAAGATCTCCCTCACTTAAGGCAATTAATCCCATTACAACCTGCACTTGACACCCCTTCCCTACCACCTCCTCCTTGACCTCGGAAGCAATCAACCAAGTGCCTCTTCTAGCCGTAGCAGTCTTGTGTTCAGGGTCTTAATTGTCAGATTCTGAACATGTCTTCATTGGCTGCTTGAAGTGTGTTTGAGGGAGTGGAGAGAGAGAGAGAGAGAGAGAGAGAGAGAGAGAGAGAGAGGGAGAGAGAGAGAGAGAGAGAGATAGAGAGAGAGAGAGAGAGAAGAGAGAGAGAGAGAGAGAGAGAGAGAGAGAGAGAGAGAGAGAGAGAGAGAGAGAGAGAGAGAGAGAGAGAGAGAGAGAGAGGAGTAGGAGGCAATGGTTTGCTGGTGTTTCTCAGCTGTGTGGAGCAGAGTGCCTCTGTACTCACACTTGCATATTGTCTTTGTTTCGTCTTCTCCTGGGACCTCGCTCTCATTATTTCTGGGACACGAGCCTCGCCTCCAGAAAAACTTACCCTCCTCGTCCCCAGAGATGTGACGAAGAGGAGGAGGAGCAGGAGAAAGAGGGGAGAAGAAATCGCCTCGCTCGATGGACTGGAGACACCTATGAAAACAAAGAAGAGAAAATATTTTTTAGCAAACACACACACACACACACACACACACACACACCTGCACCCACAATTAGGTAAGTACCACACAGGAGCTGTGAATCGACCCCCTGCAACCACAAATAGGTGAATACCACACACTGTATCCCTCGCCTTCCTCACGACCCGAGTTCAAAAGTGATAAAATCTCACCATCTAGCCAGAGCCTAAACATACAAGTGGAACACTGTATGATATACTGAAGGCAGTGTCGCCCTCCCTTAAAATACATTAAGGCAAATATAATACCCGGGTACCCACAAATATGCCCAAATTTATGGACATTAACAATATATTACGAAGAAAATCTTTTAAGACTTGCACCACCGTAAGCATCAAAATAACTTTTTTTTACACAGAGAAGTATTACGAAAATAAATAGAGGTTATTCTATTCATAGGAGGGACGTGGGTGTCCAAAGGACAGACGTACACCTTCCTGCAGTTAATAATAAGGGAATTAATTCTAACACATATGTTTATGGGAATACACACACACACACACACACATATACTATATATATATATATATATATATATATATATATATATATATATATATATATATATATATATATATATATGTCGGTGATTTTGGCTTAAATAGCAACGCTTTTCTTGCCGAATAAGGCAAGCGAAAATTTGTGTTTGCAATAATATCGCAAAAATCATTCTGAACCTAACGAAAAAAATATATTTCATTTGTGTTTGTTTATTATTAAATTATTGTAACTTATCTAAAATATATTTAGTTGGGTTAGACTAAATTAAATTGCGCTCGTTATAATAAAGTTAGGTAAGTTTTCTAAGGTCCTTTGGTACAAAATTATTAATTTTTACATAAACATAAATGAAAAAAATATATCTTTAAACGTAAAAGAGAAATTTTTAGAAAGGACTTAATTGTAAATAGTATTACTGCTATTCTCCTTCTCTCTCTCTTCTCGCTTTCTTTTCATTCACTTACATTCCCACGAGAGTACACGTTTGCCCAGGACGGCATCAACAATGTAGACGGTAATTGAGGAGAACGGAAAAATGCTAAATTGGTTAACCCAGTTAGTTATCTGTCGGTAAAACTCATTCACAGCTGCACCCTTGATGGTGATTAGAGAGAGAGAGAAAGAGTGGGGGAGAGAGAGAGAGAGAGAGAGAGAGAGAGAGAGAGAGAGAGAGAGAGAGAGAGAGAGAGAGAGAGAGAGAGAGAGAGAGAGAGAGAGGAAATGCAGTGACAGAGTCGACACCTTAATCAACCCACGCATGCAGTTTAATACCTACAGCGTTGGATACAGAGCCAAAATATACTAGGACAACCTTTCGCTCTGAGTAAAGCTTTATCATGTCGAAAGCTCTCAAGCAGTGAGCGAAACGATGACATAAGAACGTAAGAAAGAACACTGCAGCAAGCCCACTGGCCCATGCGAGGCAAGTCCATTTCTCCCACCGGCTTAAGCCAATGCCTTAACCTAGTCAGGTCAGGTCACATTAACTTAAGGAATGCCTCTTCAGCATAATGCAAACCTTCCCATACACAAATAGCTCGTACATAGGAGAGAGAAACTTACGACGACGTTTCGCTCCGTCTTGGACCATTTACAAAAATGTGAATTAGTAAATAATAATCATAATAATAACATCTTTATTTACTACAAGTACATGTACAAGGTATACAGTCCTAGCTGACATCAGTGACATACTACTATATAGAAAGTCCCTTGTTATGCTGAGCATTTCTGGCAAATTAGGTCAGTTTTGTCCCAGGATGCGACCCACACCAGTCCACTAACACCCAGGTACCCATTTTACTGATTGGTGAACATAGACAACCGGTGTAAGGAAACACGCCCAATGTTTCAACCCTAGCTGGGAATCGAACCCGGACACTCAGCGTGTGAAGTGAGGGCTTTTGCCACCAGGCCACGGGCCGAAACGTTGTCGTAAGCTTTTCTCTGCTATGTGAGGGTTGTTTGTGTATTGTTCCAGTCACGGTATTGTGCCTTTTATGGTTTTTCTAACTTTCCCATAACCAACACAAACAACAGAAACTCACACGACCCAGGTCGTTTCACCCTGCCAATCACGACCCAGGTCGACCGTCTCACCCTGCCAGTCACGACTGACCTACAACAAGACCCTTGCACAGCCAGAGGAATAAAAAAAAATGCATTGGTGATATACTGGGGATTGCTACGCTATACTTTAAGGGTTAATTGAGGGTTCGTCCAGTGGAGTTCTCACTGGTCTAACGAGACCAACTTGTGCATTTTGGGCGTTGTTGATTGTTGTTTGTTGTTGTTGTTGTTAGTCAGGAAGGGTTGGGGGACTGAACCCGTAGTAAGTGTAAGTCACTGGTCAGTGATTCGTTTGCGATCGTGTTATTTCGATTTCGTGAGTGGATTGTTATTTATGTTGTTGTTGTTGTTGTTGTTGTTGTTGTTGTTGTTCTTGTTCTTGTTCTTGTTGTTGTTGTTGTTGTTGTTGTTGTTGTTCTTGCTGCTGCTGCTGTTGTTGTTGTTGTTGGTTGTTTTTGTTGTTGTTGTTGGATGTTGCTGCTGTTTGTGTTCTTGCTGTTGCTGTTGTTGGATGTTGCTGTTGTTGTTGTTATTTTTGTTGGTTGTTGCTGTCGTTGTTCTTCTTCTTGCTGTTGTTGTTGATGTTGGTTGTTGTTCTTATCTGAGCATGGACTATCACACCTATAATAATCTTCAATATGAAGTCGAAAAGGAGAAATAAGAAGAAAGAAGAAAATTATAATAATAATAATAATAATAATAATAATAATAATAATAATAATAATAATAATAATAATAAAATAATAATAATTATATTCATAATAATGCCGAATTTTTGGGCATATAAGGCGCACGACAGAAAAATCGTAACGGTAAATCAGTAATTATTGTAATCATACTCAAAGGTTAATTACCCTCTTACTGTACACTAAAGTGTAACACAAAGCCTACCCTAGACACTGACCTTGAGCATATAAGGCGCAGGCTGATTTTCCAAGATTTTTTGTGAGAAAATAAGGCGCGTCTTATATGTCTGAAAATGCGGTAATAATAATAATAATAATAATAATAATAATAATAATAATAATAATAATAATAATAATAATAATAATAATAATAATAATAATAATAATAATAAGTTATGCACCACAGAACACATCAAAATAAATGTTCAGAATGTTCCTTTCATTCAAGAACATTTTCATATTCTATTTTCTTCTACATTATTTTCTCCCCATTCTTCAGGTATATCACGGATATACTTCCTTATTATCTTCTTCTATTGCATCTCATTCTTCATTACACCCTCCCTCTCTCTCAAAAAAAAAAAAAAAAAAATATATATATATATATATATATATAGGATGGGTCCCCTTTGTTCAAGGACCATTGCCTGGAGAAGTGGATAAAAAATACTTAAGGAAGAATAAGATTTCTTTTTTGAAGCCATTTGATATTCCACTTCCCTACCACCCATCTTTTTTTTACAAACTTTATTTCAAGACCAAATACAATGGAGTAAAACAACATAGATAACAACTCAGCTACATGTCAAATACTTCGTCCAACTCCCGGCAGTGGGCGCGTGCCCAATACTGCAGGATTTCCCATCTGATCGCAACATGAGTCTCTGAAAGAGGAAGCTGGTCGCCCTGGGTCCTTGGTTTCATGATGAGTTTTCCCCCCCGCCCTTTAGAAACTTTGAAACTTGCCCCATTCCATGGGTCTCCGACCCATTGGGATGAAGTTATAGCAAGAGGGGGAAAGGGCTTCATATTTGGGTTTTTTGGTTTCCTGTGGCTGGCAAAACTCCACCCTTCGGCTAAAGTGTGTCAGGAGGTGCGCCAATGTGGCAGCACAGGTGTAGTCTCGTCTGTTTCCATCCTTCCAGGGTAGCATGGTGGCCATAAGCTTTTGACTTCCATCAGACCTCTGCTTGGGGCCCTGAGCTGGGCAAGGGTTGTGGGAGGCTTCCTTTATAAGATAAGATAAGATAAGATAAGATTTCTTCGGATTTTTAACCCCCGGGGGGTTAGCCACCAAGGATAACCCAAGAAAGTCAGTGCGTCATCGAGGACTGTCTGTCTTATTTCCATGGGGTCCTTAATCTTGTCCCCGGGATACCACACCAGTCGACTAACAACCCAGGTACCTATTTGTGCTAGGGGAACATGACAACAGGTTAAGGGAACACGTCGAAATTTTATGATGTCATTGACCTCTCAGTTAGCATACCTCCCTTCTGATGGGACACACAGACCATGAAGCCGAATTGACGGTCGCCCTGCCGCAAATACACCTATGTTCGGTGAGTGGGGGCGGCTAGGGAAGAGCAACACCAAACCGAATGGCCTGTGGGTTGAGTCGAGCCCCCAGAGAGAATTGGGAAAGCAGAAGGAAACTCCTGAGTGTGGTGCCTTCACCGCTGGAGACGAGCTTTGTCCTTTCCTGAAGCGTTGGTGAGCATTGTGGGATTTTTTCCATGATCGGTTTGTCCGTGGGACTGTTTGTGCTCTTTGGGAGGAGCTGGTCCATGGAGGAGTCTGCCGGGATGTCCCACTGCACGGCTGCTTCAAGAACTTGGGGTCTTGAGCTCCCACCAACCCTCAAACGTTCAGGAAATCCTCTTACAATCCACAGGAGGTAAACACGGACAGAAATGCAGGTAACGCTACCCGCCTTGCTTTGCCCCCTTATTCCTCCCAGTCGCACTGGGAGGGTTGCCTGCCCCATTGCTGATTCTCTAGTGACAGATTAGTGCCTTCTTGAAGGTTGATCTCAGGGCCAACCGTCAATGCTGGGTTTTCAAAAGAGGGTGCCACCCAAGAAGTAAGTGAGTTTGGATATTAAGACACTTTTGGAGGAGATACAGGCATCATGGGCATCAAGATCACTTATTCCTCCTCCATTCTTTTCAGGTCATTACTTTGTCCTTGAGGCAGTGTCGATGGCGTGGTGACCCAGCGGTGCTCCCTGGAGGGATGTTGGGAGGGAGTGTGACTTCTGGGAGGATTGTTTGCACCGCATTATTATTTCCTGATTTGTTGTGATAATTTCACACTTTGGGGGATTAAAGATGAATCCGGCTTCTCCTGGCTCACCCTTGGGCCTTAACAAGGACCCCCCAGCCTCCGAGTGCCATCATCCAGGTACCAGATGCCAAACAGAAGATAAGGGAGCGAGGGGATCACCCGGAACACCCTCAGATGAGGGAATTTCTTGTTCCCCAAACAAAAGAGTCGAGGGTTTGCTGAGAGTGAAATGGGGAAAGGACTGGGGAACCGATCCCGAACGGTGGCAAGACCAATCTCTCTTCACCAAAAAGGATTTTAAAGTCAAGTTTGACTACGGCCTTGTCTTCTGAAAGGTCCCATGTGGGCCCTGCCGCATGAGCTGCGGTTCATGCCTTGAGAGACCCCAAAGCCCAGTTTGTGGCTGGAGTAAACGGCAGCTTCTAGGCAAATGTTTCTTACGCTGCTTTGGCAACTAGGCGGCGAAGGGTGTTACCAACAGCAATGGGTCTACCCCCATCCTTCTTCTTCAAGCGCATAATGAGGCTCCAAAAAAAAGTTTAATTTCTTCTTTCCCCACCAGGATATATATATATATATATATATATATATTAATATATATATATATATATATATATATATATATATATATATATATATATATATATATATATATATATATATATATCTTTACACAAAGTTTTTTACAAAGAGGTTAAGGTTCCAATTTGACAAGCTAAGAGCTGTTACCTACATCAGCTCATTTGAAAGCATTTTTATTGTTATGAAACATACAAGTAGGGAACAAGATGAAGTTGGGGCCATCTGTGGGCCAGTGATTTCATTTGTTGAACTGACTTTATTTTTTTTTGTTTTTTTTTTTTTTTCTTCTTCTCTCTCTCTCTCTCTCTCTCTCTCAAGTTACTGTAAATCAAGAAATTTTAATTTTTTCAATTTGCCCCTCTGAACAAAGACCAAAAAGGGATAACTTAAGAAAAGGGTGAGAGGGCAGAAAAAAGAATAAAAAAAGAGAAAAAGGGTGAGAGGAAGAAAAGGGTAACATGGAGATAAAAAAAGGGGTGAGAGGGTAAGAAAGAGTGAAAAAAGAGAGTGAAAGGGCGAACGAGAAAAGTGAGAGGGAGACAAATGATTATTGGGGGAAGAGAAAGGAAGAGAAGAAGACAAAGAGAAAGTTGGAAGAGAAATGGTGAGAGGCAGAGAGAGTGAGATAGAAAAATATAAAAAAGGTGAGCAAACAGAGAGAAGCGAAGGCCGACGAAAGAAATGAAAGAAGGGGGGAAAATATTTTACGCTTAATCCAAGTAAAAAAAAAAGGAGAGAGAGAGGAGAGAGAGAGAGAGAGAGAGAGAGAGAGAGAGAGAGAGAGAGAGAGAGAGAGAGAGAGAAGAGAGAGAGAGGAAAGAGAAGGAGAGAGAGAAGAGAGGAAAAGAAAGAGAGAGAGAGAGAGAGAGAGAGAGAGAGAAGGAAAGAAGGGGAAAAGGGAAAAAAAAAAAAAAAAGAAAAAAAGAGGGGAAAAAAAAAAAAAAAAAAAAGGGGGGGAAAAGGGGAAGAAAAAAGAAGAAAAAAAAGGGGGAAAAAAAAAAAGGGGAAAAGGAAAAAAAGGGGGAAAAGGGAAAAAGCAAAAACCCCAAAAAAAAAAAATTTTGGGGGGACCAAAAATTTTTGGGGTTTGTTCAAAAACCTTTGGTTACTTTTTAAAAAAGTGGGGGGGAAAAAAGGGGGTTTTGTCAACCCACAAAATTCCCCCCCTTCTGCCGCCCCGTTTTGCTGTTCCCTTTTTTTATTACTTAATAACCCTACTGTTGGTTTTTACCCACTATTACTATACTGATGCTTCTACTATTTACTACTACTACCATCTTTACCACTATACTAATACTACTACTACTCTGCTGCTACAACACCCCCATTACTATTACCACTACAAGTACTTTATAAGATATACTAAGTCTGTTGTTTACTATTAATAATCCCTAACAATGCTACCCGCACATTTTAACCGGGGTTCTACTGTACTATTACTACTATTATTCCCTCCCAATTACTTAAAATTCTATATTCGTTTAACGCTATTCCCCGTGGATTATCAGGGACTACTATATTTACGACAATTTTTTAATAAGCAGAGGAAACTTTGTTAACCTAAATTAAAAAAAAAATCGGGGCCGGTTCGAGCCTTCCTCAACCCATTTTTTTCATCGACAGTCGTCATTCGACTTAAAATGATTCATTCATCATTGATTTTAAATAAAGTTAAATACATTTAAAGATCTATGATATATTTAGGAGAATTTGGGAACAAAATTTTAGGAAAATTGTTAGATGAGTTTTCGTTAGGTTTTCAAAAAAAATTTTTTTTTTTTTTTTCAAAAAAAAATATATATTTTATCAATCTGTA
>WNWK01038483.1:0-17916 GCA_009830355.1 Cherax destructor | reverse complement strand
TTTTTAAAGGGGAGATAAATTGTTTGGTAATGGCACTTGAACAGCATTCGGGAATAAAAAAATATCGAAGTCGGGGTACCACTGTATATATAAAAATATATATATATATAATATATATATATATAATGATGATATAATGATGCTAAATTTATGTAATATCCATTGATTGACACTTGTAATGCATAATATTCAATACGTCACTGACATTTTATTGTGTTATCAAACTTTAAAATTATGCTAAGTGGGTTTTTTCTATTTTCTTTTCGGTTATCATCTCCATATACTTCTAGAGAATCCTGTACGATGTTTTCAACCTTGTTCATGGCCAAATAACGATGTTTCATTGACATAAATAAAAATTTTTTTGTTTCTCCATTTTTTGTCACAAGTTATTCTCCTTCATATGAGTTTTTTTCCCACTTTTTTGGGCATATAATGACATGATTTTTTAAAAAATTTTTATTCAGCAAGCATTGTTTTAAAAATTTTTCCCAAAAAATGTAATTGCAATATTTTTTCACCATTTTTAGTTTCTTGATTTTCAAAATAAAAAAAAAAAAAAAAAAAAAACAATTTCAAATTTTTTACACCTCACAGTCACATCACACTAACAAAGACTACACCTCACAGTAGCGTAACATCTCACGACTCTGTGAAGAGGAACATAAGAAAGGACCTGAAACTCTTCCCAAGAATTAAGATTAGTCCAATTTATCATTAAATTCTTCCCAAATTTTATTAATTATAAATGAATCCAATTTATATAAACCAAAAGAAATATTCATATTATTTTCAAAACTGCTTTTAATGAAACATGATTCTATTATATTTCTCTCAACCATGGACTTGCTTGATACAACCTTCTCAGGTTGTATATAATATATATATACAGTGGTACCTCGACTTACGATGGTCCCCAAACACACCCTTTTATGTAAGTATATTTTTTTAAATGCTTTTGTAAGTGTACTTTTAGGGGTCTAAACAGACTAGTCTATTTTACATTATTTCTTAAGGAGATAAATTCGTTTGGTAATGGCACTTGAACAGCATTCTGGAATGAAAAAATATCGTAAGTCGAGGTACCACTGTATATATAATATATATATATATATATAATATATATATATATATAATGATGATATAATGATGCTAAATTTATGTAATATCCATTGATTGACATTCTTGTAATGCATAATATTCAATACGTCACTGACATTTTATTGTGTTATCGTAGGTAACTTACACATTATGCTAAGTAGGTTTTTCTATTTTCTTTTCAGGTTATCATCTCCATATACTTCTAGAGAATCCTGTACGATGTTTTCAACCTTGTTCATGGCCAAATAACGATGTTTCATTGACATAAATCAAAATTTTTTGTTTCTCTCATTTTTGTCACAAGTTATTCTCCTTCATATGAGTTCTTTTCACTTATTTGTGCATATAATGACATGATTTTTTGCACAAATTATTCAGCAAGCATTGTTTTATAAATATTCCAAAATGTAATTGCAATAGTTTTCACCATTTTTAGTTTCTTGATTTTCAAAATAAAAAAAAATAAAAAAATAAAAAAACAATTTCAGAATTTTTTTACAGATAGAAGATTTGGTCATTTTGGCAAATTATATTGGAGTTAGGGTTATTTAGCCTTTCATTATTCATGTCAAGTCAACTATGGCCTTTCATATCATACCAATATTTCATAAAAAGGCTGATAGTGATGCCATATCAAATATGAAGTATATATTTTTTTTCTCTATTTCTTTTCAGGCAAACTTCATAGAACTTCTAGCATAGATTCCCCAGAGGCTTCCTAATACACTAAAAATATCAATAAAATAGGAGTAAAATTAAAAAAATCAATTCATTCATTCCACCGAGCCCTTAAATTCATCAACATCAACATTGGTTTCAGTCATTTTCTTGACAAGATCGGCATGCAACTGCCTTGCTTTTTCACATATGATGGATTGCACAACACTATCACCCGCTAGCAGTTTTTCATTTATCCACACCAATAACAATTTCTCCATATTTTCAATTGTTTGTGATCTCCGTTTCATTATCGTATTCACCCCTTTCGCAACATTAGCTTCCGTGATTTCTTTTCTCTTCTCCACAATGGAACTGATGGTTGATGGGTTTTTCTTTTATATCCTGGCGAGCTCGGCAATACGTACACCACTATCATATTTTTCTATTATTTCTTTCTTCATTTCTACGGTGTTCCTCACTTTATTTACCAAAGAACTGGCACTAGGAACTTTCTTTGGGCCCATGGTAGCTTATTTAGTAGTCGCACACAATAATCAAGGGCCAAAAACAATGAATTGTTAATGTTTTGTATGAACTCCTGGGGTGATGTTCACTCAAGCATAAACAATGCTAGACTGCGTGACTGTGCGTGGGTGGCGGGCCTATGGCCTTTGTATGTGCGCGGCACTGGTGTACAGGTTCCATACCATCGGCGAAAACTGAGACAATTTTTCCACGAAAAAAGTGATAGAAAACCAAAATCGGCGAAAACTGAGACAATCGAAAACCAAGAGATGACTGTACATACTTGTAGAATTACATAGGAGCAAATTTGGTGGTTAGAGAATACTTTATACATCACCAATTTTACCCTCTTTAAAGCCTTAGGCTAATTCCAGTGCTCAAACCAACACAATTCTTGGCTATTTTACTAGTAGTACAGTGGACCCTCGGTTAACGAAATTAATCTGTTCCAAGAGCTATTACTTAATCTGAATCTTTCGTAATTCGAACCCTTATTTCCCATAAGAAATAATGTAAATACAATTAATCCATTCCACAAAAAAATATTCACCAAAAATTAAATATAAATAACATTTACTTACCTTTATTGAAGAGACTTGCAGGCATCTGGAGGATAGGGAGGATTACAGGGGCATGAATGCTACACTCTCCCTGCATGCCTGCTACTCTCTCCCTGCATGCCTGCTACACTCTCCCTGCATGCCTGCTACACTCTCCCTGCATGCCTGCTACACACTCCCTGCATGCCTGCTACACACTCCCTGCATGCCTGCTACACTCTCCCTGCATGCCTGCTACACTCTCCCTGCATGCCTGCTACACTCCCCTGCATGCCTGCTACACTCTCCCTGCATGCCTGCTACACTCTCCCTGCATGCCTGCTACACTCTCCCTGCATGCCTGCTACACTCTCCCTGCATGCCTGCTACACTCTCCCTGCATGCCTGCTACACTCTCCCTGCATGCCTGCTACACTCTCCCTGCATGCCTGCTACACTCTCCCTGCATGCCTGCTACACTCTCCCTGCATGCCTGCTACACTCTCCCTGCATGCCTGCTACACTCTCCCTGCATGCCTGCTACACTCCTCTCCTGCATGCCTGCTGCACTCTCCTGCATGCCTGCTACACTCTCCCTGCATGCCTGCTACACTCTCCCTGCATGCCTGCTACACTCTCCCTGCATGCCTGCTACACTCTCCCTGCATGCCTGCTACACTCTCCCTGCATGCCTGCTACACTCTCCTGCATGCCTGCTACACTCTCCTGCATGCCTGCTACACTCTCCCTGCATGCCTGCTACACTCTCCTGCATGCCTGCTACACTCTCCTGCATGCCTGCTACATCTCCCTGCATGCCTGTACACTCTCCTGCATGCCTGCACATCTCCTGCATGCCTGCGTACACTCTCCCTGCATGCCTGCTCATCTCCCTGCATGCCTGCTGCACTCTCCCTGCATGCCTGCTACACTCTCCTGCATGCCTGCTACACTCTCCCTGCATGCCTGCTACACTCTCCTGCATGCCTGCTACTTCCTGCATGCTCTCCCTCCCCTGCATGCCTGCTACACTCTCCCTGCATGCTGCTACACCTCCCTGCATGATGCTCACTCTCCCTGCATGAATGCTACACTCTCCCTGCATGCTGCTACCTCTCCCTGCATGAATGCACACTCTCCCTGCATGAATGCTACACTCTCCCTGCATGAATGCTACACTCTCCCTGCATGAATGCTACACTCTCCCTGCATGAATGCTACACTCTCCTGCATGAATGCTACACTCTCCCTGCATGAATGCTACACTCTCCCTGCATGAATGCTACACTCTCCCTGCATGAATGCTACACTCTCCCTGCATGAATGCTACACTCTCCCTGCATGAATGCTACACTCTCCCTGCATGAATGCTACACTCTCCCTGCATGAATGCTACACTCTCCCTGCATGAATGCTACACTCTCCCTGCATGAATGCTACACTCTCCCTGCATGAATGCTACACTCCCTGCATGAATGCTACCACAGGGGTGCCACTAGGAAGCTTCTTTGAACCCATGGTGACTTATTTCACAGTGACAATCACAACTACCAAAAAAGACACCAAATGTAGTATTGTGAATGTTTGAAAGAGCGCGCTGGGTAATGTTCTCTCAATGGTAAACAACGCTACACTGGCGTCATGCGCAGGTGCAGGCCAGGCGCAGAGCAGGCGGACACGTCTAATACGTTTCGCTAACCGAGTTCTTTTCGCTATCCAATACAGAAAAAAGCTTTCGGTAACCGATTTTTTCGTTAACTAAACCTTTCGTTAACCGAGGGTCCACTGTCTTTCAGACTATTGATTGCAAGAAACTGATATTCAGCATTCAGAACTACCCTATAGTGTGCCAGAATTTGGTAATTTAGCCAATTTTACACTACAGTCAACCCCCGGTTAGCGATGGCGTCGGATAACGATAAAATCGGTTAGCGATACATTTTTACGTCAAAATATTGGCTTAGTTTACGATGATCCGCTCGGTCTACGATATTCGTCACGGACGCGTACGCGTGGCCCAGCTGGGCTTGGAGCGTCAGTGTGCTAGTGTTTACCAGCGAGAGCGACCACCACCCACGCATTCATACCAGTATACAGTGGACCCTCGGTTAGCGGCCGTTCCTGTTAGCGGCTAACTCGGTTAGCGGCCGGTTTTACAGCTCCCGGTTAGCGGCCGTATTGGACGCGTCAACCCACCGGCTGGGGACGCTTGCGCTTCAGTTTGTCTCTCTCGGTACGTAAGGAAGCTTCTGCTCATTCATACAAACATTGCGCTTGTTTTCCATTGTTTTTTGCCAGTGCAACTGCGAAATTAGTAACCATGGCTCCCAAGAAAGTTCCTAGTAAAGTTCCTGTAGCAAAGAAAGTGAGAAATACCATGGAATTTAAGAGAGAAGTGATTGAGAAATATGAGTGGTATGCAGGTGCTGGAACTTGCCAGGATGTTTGGGAAAAACAAATCAACAATTACAACCATGCCCAACAGGACCTACATCACGCAGGGAGTGTAGCAGGCATGCAGAGAGTGTAGCAGGCATGCAGAGAGTGTAGCAGGCATGCAGGGAGTGTAGCAGGCATGCAGGGAGTGTAGCAGGCATGCAGGGAGTGTAGCAGGCATGCAGGAGGTAGCAGGCATGCAGGGAGTGTAGCAGGCATGCAGGGAGTGTAGCAGGCATGCAGGGAGTGTAGCAGGCATGCAGGGAGTGTAGCAGGCATGCAGGAGTGTAGCAGGCATGCAGGGAGTGTAGCAGGCATGCAGGGAGTGTAGCAGGCATGCAGGGAGTGTAGCAGGCATGCAGGGAGTGTAGCAGGCATGCAGGGAGTGTAGCAGGCATGCAGGGAGTGTAGCAGGCATGCAGGGAGTGTAGCAGGCATGCAGGGAGTGTAGCAGGCATGCAGGGAGTGTAGCAGGCATGCAGGAGTGTAGCAGGCATGCAGGGAGTGTAGCAGGCATGCAGGGAGTGTAGCAGGCATGCAGGAGTGTAGCAGGCATGCAGGGAGTGTAGCAGGCATGCAGGGAGTGTAGCAGGCATGCAGGGAGTGTAGCAGGCATGCAGGGAGTGTAGCAGGCATGCAGGAGTGTAGCAGGCATGCAGGGAGTGTAGCAGGCATGCAGGGAGTGTAGCAGGCATGCAGGGAGTGTAGCAGGCATGCAGGAGTGTAGCAGGCATGCAGGGAGTGTAGCAGGCATGCAGGAGTGTAGCAGGCATGCAGGAGTGAGATGCAGAGTAGCAGGCATGCAGGGAGTGTAGCAGGCATGCAGGAGTGTGCAGGCATGCAGGGAGTGTAGCAGGCATGCAGGAGTGTAGCAGGCATGCAGGGAGTGTAGCAGGCATGCAGGGAGTGTAGCAGGCATGCAGGGAGTGTAGCAGGCATGCAGGGAGTGTAGCAGGCATGCAGGGAGTGTAGCAGGCATGCAGGAGTGTGCAGGCATGCAGGGAGTGTAGCAGGCATGCAGGGAGTGTAGCAGGCATGAGGAAGTGGCAGGGCATGCAGAGAGAGAAAGAGGAGTTTAGCCCAAGTGGCCTATGTAAAGAAAGAAGAGTAACCCCAGAGAGGGACTTGTAACCTAAGTCCGAGGATTCCAAAACTAACTCCTCCCTATCTTCCAGAAGCCAGCATTAGTCTTCAATAAAGGTATGTAATACTGATTTAATTGTTAAAAAAAATATTTTGTGTGAATATTTTTGTCTGAACGGATTAATTGTATTTACATTAATTCTTATGGGGAATATTAATTCGGTTAAAGGCCATTTCGGTTAAAGGCCTAGCTCCTGGAACGGATTACGGCCGCTAACCGAGGGTCCACTGTATTGTCATTATTCCACTGTTTTTAGTGCTTGCAACTGCTAAATAAGCTACCATGGGTCCAAAGAAAGCTCCTAGTGCCAGCCCTGTGGTAAAGAGGCTGAGAAATACAGTAGAAGTGAAGGAGATAATAGCAAAATATGAAAGTGGAGTGCGTATCACTGAGCTGGCCAGGCTGTATGGTAAAGCCTATTCAACCATCGCTACCATTGTGGCCAAGGGAAATACACGTAAAATCAAGGAAGCCGTTGTTGCGAAAGGTGCATATGTGATCACAAAACAGAGATCGCAAGTGCTGGAAGATGTGGAAAATTTGTTGTTGGTGTGGATCAACGAGAAACAGTTAGCAGGAGATAGTGTTATGCAGGCAATAATATGTGAAAAAGCAAGGCAGTTGCATGATGATCTCGACAAGAAAATGCCTGCAACGAGTGCTGAAGTGAACGAATTTGAAGCCAGCAAAGGCTGGTTTGACAGATTTAAGAAGTGAAGTGGCATACATAGTGTTGTGAAGCATGGTGACGCAGCCAGTTGTGACAAAAGTGCGGCTGAAAAATATGTGCAGGAATTCGTGGGGTACATAGAGGCTGAACAATTCCAACCCCAACAAGTGTTCAATTGTGATGAAACAGGCCTGTTTTGGAAGAAAATGCCAAACAGGACCTTCATTACACAGGAGGAAAAGAAACTCCCAGGACATAATCCTATGAAAGACAGGCTAACTTTGATGCTTTGTGCTAATGCCAGTGGTGATCGTAAAGTGAAGCCTTTACTGGTGTATCATTCTGAAAATCCCCGAGTGTTTGGCAGATGCAGTATCGACAAGTCTAATTTGTGTGTGATGTGGAAGTCTAACAATAAGGCATGTGTCACAAAGGACATTTTCTTAGTGGTTCAATGGCATGTTTGGCCCCAGTGTGAAGAAATATCTCCAGGAAAATAATTTGCCACTTAAGTACCTCCTGATAATGGACAATGCTCCTTGTCATCCTCCAAACTTGGCAGAGAAAATTGTGGAGGACTTTAACCCTTAAACTGTCCACACGTAGATATACGTTCACTCGCGTAGCTGACCGAACGTAGATCTACGTTTTTTTTCAAATGCTTTTAACCTTGCCACGATAAGCCTGAGTTGCCTAGAGATTAGAGAATGGGTCTGTGCACTCAGTGTGTGTAGTATTACAAAATGTGGGAATGACAAACAAAATACACTCTTCATTTTAAAGAAAAAGAAAAATTTATTTTTTTCTCAAAATACTCTGTCAGCTACGCGAGTGAACGTATATCTACGTGTGGACAGTTTAAGGGTTAAGTTCATCAAAGTGAAGTTTTTGCCCCCTAATACCACTCCTCTCCTCCAGCCCATGGACCAGCAGGTCATTTGCAACTTTAAAAAACTCTACACTAAAGCAATGTTTCAAAAGTGTTTTGATGTGACCACAGACATGCATATGACCCTAAGAGACTTTTGGAAAAATCATTTCCATATCCTGCATTGTGTACACCTTATAGGTAAGGCTTGGGAGGGAGTGACTACCAGGACTTTGAACTCTGCCTGGAGAAAATTGTGGCCAGACTGTCCTAGAGAGGGATTTTGAAGGTTTTGGGGCTGAGCCTCAGAACCCTGAGCCTGTTGTGCAAGAAATTGTGGAACTGGGTAAGTCCATGGGGTTGGAGGAGAGTGGTGAGAACTTAAGAACATAAGAATGGAGGAACACTGCAGAAGGCTTACTGGCCCATACAAGGCAGGTCCTTATCAAAACCACCACTACCTAAGAATTTACTCCCGTACTCACGACACCAATCAAACCCAGCCCCTCCTACTCATATATTTGTCCAATCTCTTTTTAGAGCTACCCAAGGTCCTAGCCTCTATCACCCTACTCGGAAGATTGTTCCACGCGTCTACAACTCTGTTCGAAAACCAATACTTGCCTATGTCCTTTCTAAATCTAAATTTATCCAATTTAAATCCGTTATTTCTGGTTCTTACTTGGTTCGATATCCTCAGTATTTTATTAATATCTCCCTTTTTCATGTCCATCATCCACTTGTACACCTCGATGATATCTCCCCTCATTCTACATCTCTCCAGAGAGTGGAGATTCAACGCTCTAAGTCTATCTTCATACGGGAGATTCCTTATACTGTAAATCATTTTAGTCATTCTTCTCTGTATCTTCTCCAATGAATCTATATCCATCCTGTAGTAAGGAGACCAAAACTAAGCTGCATAATCCAAATGTGGCCTTACCAAAGTAAGGTGCAATGTATATATATATATATATATATATATATATATATATATATATACTCGTTGTATGCAACACAATAATCGCACAAACATTAGTATCATTATATTGTTTACAAAACTTGTTTACACCAACCAACAATAAAAAAAAATTGTTTATTACTATTGTTCTATAATATATACACACATATATAATGACTGGACACTTTCCATCAACTGATATTAGCACTTCAAAGCTCCAAGTTGTCCTTTTCCCCTTTGTGTTCGTTGTCCCTGTGTGTGTGTTTTTGTGTTGTGTGTGTTTTTTTGTGTGTGTGTGTGTGTGTGTGTGTGTGTGTGTGTGTGTGTGTTGTGTGTGTGTGTGTGTGTATGTGTGGTGTGTGTGTGTGTGTGTGTGTGTGTGTGTGTGTGTGTGTGTGTGTGTGTGTGTGTGTGTGTGTGTGTGTGTGTGTGTGTGTGTGTGTGTGTGTGTGTGTGTGTGTGTGTGTGTGTGTGTGTGTGTGTGTGTGTGTGTGTGTGTGTGTGTGTGTGTGTGTGTGTGTGTGTGTGTGTGTGTGTGTGTGTGTGTGTGTGTGTGTGTGTGTGTGTGTGTGTGTGTGTGTGTGTGTGTGTGTGTGTGTGTGTGTGTGTGTGTGTGTGTGTGTGTGTGTGTGTGTGTGTGTGTGTGTGTGTGTGTGTGTGTGTTGTGTGTGTGTGTGTGTGTGTGTGTGTGTGTGTGTGTGTGTGTGTGTGTGTGTGTGTGTGTGTGTGTGTGTGTGTGTGTGTGTGTGTGTGTGTGGACATCTAAACTTGCTGAGTCAGGGCAAGGCAGCTGTCAAAATGACATATTAGTATACCATTACTCACCACCCTCCCCGCCTGTCAACACAAATGGGGTAGCATGTTTTCTTCCCCACAACCTTCATTCTTTTCCTACCTACCTTCCTAGCTTCCTTTCTTCCTTCCTTCCTTCCTCTCATCTCTTCCTTCCTGCCTTCCTTTCTTCCTTCATTCCTTCCTTCCTTCCTTACTTCTTTTGTTCCTTCCTTCCTTTCATCTCTCCTTTCTTAATTCATTCCTTCCTTCCTTTCCTCCTTCCTCTTCCTTCCTTCCTTTCCTCCTTCCTTCCTTCTTCCTTCCTTCCTTCCTTTCTTCCTTCATTCCTTCCTTCCTTTCTTACTTCTTTTGTTCCTTCCTTCCTTTCATCTCTTCTTTCCTTCCTTACTTACTTTCTTCCTTCCTTCCTTCTGATATCCTGGACATTGCTTTCAGTCAGGATGTGGAAGAGTTGGTGGAGGAGCACAAAGAAGAGATAACCACTGAAGATCTGCAAGAGCTTCAACAGCAACAACAGACCACAGGTCAGGACAATGGTTCAGAGGAGGAGGAGGTGGAACAGAGATGGAAGGTGCCTTCTTCAAGGATTAGGGAGATCTGTGCCAAATGAACTGATGTGCAAGGCTTTATGGATGAATATCACCCTAACCATGCTGTTGCAGGCCGTGCTGGCAACCTGTACAATGATACTGGTGTCCCATTTCAGGGATGTTTTAAAGAATCGCCAGACACAGAGCTCCCTGGACAGATTTTTTGTTAAGAGAGGGGTCCAGTGACTCAACCTGGTCCTAGTGGCATTAAAAGAAAAAGGCCAGTAACCCCAGAAAAGAACTTGCCACCTGCAGTGTTAATGGAAGGGGATTCCCCTTCACTAGCATACTACTCCATCCTTTCCCCTCCTCCCGTCTTCCACACATCAACAACTCTTCAATAAATGTAAGTGACATGTTATTGTACTATTATTTCTTTATTTCTCATAAACTTGTGTGTAAATGCATGTCTTATGTTGTAAAAAAATATTTTATTTTACTACTTCATGATGCTTGCCTACCTCTTGATGGAAGCACAGAGAACCTTGGAGTTAAAGAGGTTTCCGCATCTGAAGATTGGGGATAGGAAAGAAAGGTTTCTAGTACCAATCATAAGGAATCCCTCCCCGACGCTAAGTCTGGAACGGATTAATTTTATTTCCATTATTTCTTATGGGGAAAATAGAATCGGATAACTATATTTTCGGTTACCGATAAGCCCTCTGGAACGGATTAATATCGCTAACCGGGGGTTGACTGTATTTTCAACAAATTCCAATTTAAAGTCAAAAACAGCATAGGCACTCCCCTCACTAAAACAACCTTCCCTCTCTACATTAATTATCTCCCTAGGCTTCTCCTTTATAACACTTGCCCTCCATTTCAAATCCATTATAACACACACAAAGAAAAAAAAAAAAACTCCCTATTTCTCAGCTGATAAACTATAACCTAGAATACTTGGTTATGGTTTAGGATATCACAGTGATTAACCCTTAACCCTTTGGGGGTCGACAGGCCTTCTCAGGAAAGTGTTCCTGGGGTCGAAATTTTTTTGGAAAAAAAAAAAAATTAATTTTTTCTTATGAAATGATAGAGAATCTTTTACCGATCATAACGCCACCAATATTATGAAATTTGATCGAAAACTAACGGAATTATGCTTTCGCGAAGTTAGCAGTAGCCATGACACTTACGCATCGGCGATTTTGCCCACTTTGAGCCCTATTTTCGACAAATTCCAATGTTTCAGTCTCCTAAAACTATAGCTATTTCGATAGAACTCCATTTTTTCTATCGATTGAGTACAAGAAACTGCCTATTTACCAATTTCATCTACCCAAAATAGTGGTCAGAAAATGGCAATTTTCCAATTTCACACAAATTTCAAACGATGCCAATTTCAAAATAGGGTCCAGAATAAACAAGGCAGACATTCCTGGCACTAAAATAACATGTTTTCTGTTCATTAGTCTCGTCTCCAGGCCCCTGTTCCATTACTTTTGCTTTTCATTTTGAATTTTTATTTTCACAAAAAATAGAAGATTTACTGTTATGTATACAACTGCATCATTGTAAAAATGGTACAAATAATATCAGAGCACTTGTGCATGAATATAAGACTCGCCAGTTGATGTGTATTGGAGGCATGGTGTGATTTGTTTACTCTTGAACATCGTCAAAAATCGAACATTTTCGCTACTTTGAGCTCAATTTCAAGGTACTTGTCATTGTCATACCATTCAAAATCATCTCTATTTCTGTAATATATCTTACATTCTATCAAATGAGACCAAGAAAACAAGAATACATCAATATATACCATACGAAAATCGACTGCAAAGTCGCTGTTTTAATCGAAAAAAACGGTCAGTTTTTTTCTCTCATTATGCAGTGTGTACTGCAGGATTTTTTTTATACTGCGCACACTGACCACACAGACCCATTCTTTCATATGTATGCCTACCAGACGTTTTCTGCTTAAATTGAGGCCGCTAGAATTTGGGCGTACTAGTACGGCACCAACCCCTGCTCGTAAAACATACTAGTACGGCACCGACCCCCAAAGGGTTAAACGGTCCACACGTATATTTACGTTAGCACTGCTACTGCCCCAAACATATTTTTACGTTTTATTTTTCCTCCCTCCAAATTTGGCACGATTGGCCTGAGATGCCTTGTCAGCATAGAATGGGTCTTAACACTCGGTGTGCGCCATATTAAAAAAATCTGGGACCACTTAGTACTTTGTGTGAGCACCAGTTAAATTGAGGGCCAGCTAGAGCAAACACTGCGGCATACACTATAGATTCACTGATGTCATGTCCTATTAACACTCCCCTTTTAAGTGGAAAGTGATGTCAGCAGGCTGGCAGGCCAGCTGGCTGCCTGCCTGCATGGGGACCTGGCTGGCAAACAGCTGGTTGGCCACCTGGCAGGCTAGCAGCTGGCTGGTCAGCTGGATACCTGATTAGCTGTCTATCTCTGTCTCTGTCTGTCTGTCTGTCTCTGTCTGTCTGTCTGTCTCTGTCTGTCTGTCTGTCTCTGTCTGTCTATCTGTCTCTGTCTGTCTATCTGTCTCTGTCTGTCTATCTGTCTCTGTCTGTCTATCTGTCTCTGTCTGTCTATCTGTCTCTGTCTGTCTATCTGTCTCTGTCTCTATCTGTCTCTGTCTCTATCTGTCTCTGTCTCTATCTGTCTCTGTCTCTATCTGTCTCTGTCTCTATCTGTCTCTGTCTCTATCTGTCTCTGTCTCTATCTGTCTCTGTCTCTATCTGTCTCTGTCTCTATCTGTCTCTGTCTCTATCTGTCTCTGTCTCTATCTGTCTCTGTCTCTATCTGTCTCTGTCTCTATCTGTCTCTGTCTCTATCTGTCTCTGTCTCTATCTGTCTCTGTCTCTATCTGTCTCTGTCTCTATCTGTCTCTGTCTCTATCTGTCTCTGTCTCTATCTGTCTCTGTCTCTATCTGTCTCTGTCTCTATCTGTCTCTGTCTCTATCTGTCTCTGTCTCTATCTGTCTCTGTCTCTATCTGTCTCTGTCTCTATCTGTCTCTGTCTCTATCTGTCTCTGTCTCTATCTGTCTCTGTCTCTATCTGTCTCTGTCTCTATCTGTCTCTGTCTCTATCTGTCTCTGTCTCTATCTGTCTCTGTCTCTATCTGTCTCTGTCTCTATCTGTCTCTGTCTCTATCTGTCTCTGTCTCTATCTGTCTCTGTCTCTATCTGTCTCTGTCTCTATCTGTCTCTGTCTCTATCTGTCTCTGTCTCTATCTGTCTCTGTCTCTATCTGTCTCTGTCTCTATCTGTCTCTGTCTCTATCTGTCTCTGTCTCTATCTGTCTCTGTCTCTATCTGTCTCTGTCTCTATCTGTCTCTGTCTCTATCTGTCTCTGTCTCTATCTGTCTCTGTCTCTATCTGTCTCTGTCTCTATCTGTCTCTGTCTCTATCTGTCTCTGTCTCTATCTGTCTCTGTCTCTATCTGTCTCTGTCTCTATCTGTCTCTGTCTCTATCTGTCTCTGTCTCTATCTGTCTCTGTCTCTATCTGTCTCTGTCTCTATCTGTCTCTGTCTCTATCTGTCTCTGTCTCTATCTGTCTCTGTCTCTATCTGTCTCTGTCTCTATCTGTCTCTGTCTCTATCTGTCTCTGTCTCTATCTGTCTCTGTCTCTATCTGTCTCTGTCTCTATCTGTCTCTGTCTCTATCTGTCTCTGTCTCTATCTGTCTCTGTCTCTATCTGTCTCTGTCTCTATCTGTCTCTGTCTCTATCTGTCTCTGTCTCTATCTGTCTCTGTCTCTATCTGTCTCTGTCTCTATCTGTCTCTGTCTCTATCTGTCTCTGTCTCTATCTGTCTCTGTCTCTATCTGTCTCTGTCTCTATCTGTCTCTGTCTCTATCTGTCTCTGTCTCTATCTGTCTCTGTCTCTATCTGTCTCTGTCTCTATCTGTCTCTGTCTCTATCTGTCTCTGTCTCTATCTGTCTCTGTCTCTATCTGTCTCTGTCTCTATCTGTCTCTGTCTCTGTCTCTATCTGTCTCTGTCTCTATCTGTCTCACAGGAACACATACGTAAATACAATTATACATAGTGTAAATTACCTAGGATAACTAAAAAAATCAAGACTAAGTGTTATAATGTGCTTGTGATCTGCGTAATACCAGTTGGTTCTTGAGCTACTCTCTGAGACAAACAGACAGAAAGGAGACAACACACAAGAAGACAGAAAGACAGACAGACAGACAGGTTTGCATAACAAATAAAGGGAAGCAATGTAAGCTGTCAAATGTCATCATGGTAATTACTGGACTGATAAGAAGAGATAAGACTACGGCTCACCCTTCTCTGAAATGTCACCAGAGTCATTAGTGGAGATCAGATGAGATAAGGCAGCGACACAAATCTTTTATTATTATTATTATTATTATTATTATTATATTATGCACTTATTATTATTATTATTATTATTCAATATTATTATTATTATTATTATTATTCACTTATTATTATTATTCACTATCATTATTATTATTATTATTTTTATGCACTATCATTATTATTTGAGTACAATTTCAGTACCTAATATTAGTGTCAGAACAAAGATTAGCTATGAAATCACAAGAACTACTGTAAGTTGTGATTATGAGAACATAAAAATTATATAAAATTATAAAAAAAGTGAAAAAAAGGTATATCGGCAACGATTCTGCAAGAGGCAGGACTCCTGTTGCTGTCAGGTGAGCATCCAGTGCAAACTTCTCCGCCTCATATCTCGGTAACTACTGACCCAAATTCTTTTTTTTTTATCCAATAACACTTAAAAAAAATTGCTCTTTATTTCTATATAAAAAAAAAAAAAAAATTCAAAAGATTCGGGGCACTGCGCGAGGTAACGTAAATATACGTTTGGACCGTTTAAGGGTTAAAGACCTAGTAAAAATGCAGAAAACAAACCATAGGGTTTAGGATCTGTACCCTTCCTAAGAAAAATAAATTAACCATTTCCACCAATTCGAGACCTTCCTATTTTAGTCCACTTCCTGTCTGAAATCAACCAAAATCTCCTTATTACTAGTATGTTTTCTGGTCTATTAATTAGCACTAAGAAAAAGTCAATAAATCCAAGAAACCTACCTTTCACAGTGTCCCAGAATCACTAATTTAACCCAAATACAAGATCAGAGGTTAACTGTTCCCATCATGCACTGCCTAGGGCAGGGTTTTTTGCCTTTTACACTGTACACCCCTGTTCACTTATGTCTAAGCCAAAATTTGCTTCTCATGTCTACAGGATTGTGCGCATGTACGTATAATAGGAAGACCACAAGGATGCAGTACACTCTGAAAAGGACATTACAAATGCCTTGACAGTATTATCAAGAGGCACCCCACAAAGGTGCATAATTATGCTAAAGCAATGAGTTCTGCAGATGAAACAGTACTGTATTGTCTTGTCATCTTGAAAAGGCACAAGAGTTTCTACCTCATACTGGCCATGGCTATTTCTTGATTATATTATATACCCTGTTTATAACCAAAGTAGCCTAATTTTTAAGTAATTTTATGAACATACTCTTAAGCATTTTCTAGTCTAGTTAACCTACAATAAGTCAATAGTGGCTTTCTTTGCACTTAACAAATCAAAATTGTAATCACACACTGTAAACATTGCTAAGAAATAAAATCTTTATCTCTTTCTTAACTAAAATTCAACAAAAAAAAAAAAAATACAGAAAAGACAAAAATTTAGTACATTAGTTTTATAAAGGTGAAAAATAAAAAGAACAGTTTTACTAACGTGCATCTCGATCAACCAGATCAGGAAGGGCAGCACATACAACTTCTCGGCAAGTGATGCACTGAACAATGTCTTTTTCTATTATATGCCAACCCCATCTGGCACACTCCAGAGGACTCACTTCAAACACATTCCATAATCCTGGCCGGAAGGAGTCCACACGGCCACAAAATGCCTCATAATTTCTAGGCTGAGTCCTAGGTGTAATACTGTCAGGGGATGTTTTATCTTCATTTCTGAAAGTACAAACATGAAAAAATTGTATAATAAACTTAAATTTTGGATTTTTGCCCAGTAGATTGTGTGATCCACTAAAAGTAATAGCAACCTATCTGTTCTGCATAATCTTTAACACTTGCAATATACTCAGACCATTTTTTCCCCAGTAATTACACTAAATGTACTGTAGTTTATATATTTTACAATAATGAATAATTAGGTTTCCTTTAACATTTGTTTCTGTAACTGCATAGCAGCACAACACCATTCACAAGAGAGAAGTGATCCCTCCGAACTCAACATTACTTCCTGTTTCAAGTGTTACTTGTAAAGGTGTTACAGTGTCTGCAAAAGAAATTGCCGAGCCAACACTGCAAAACACCAATGAATTTCAATGCTTCGTCGTTTTCTCTTGCATTAGACAGGTTATGGTTACGCTACCGAGGCTGATCACACATCAGGCAACTGAAACACATTGCTGTAAAAGGCTGTATTTTCATGTACTCTTTTTCTCCATTTTGAACTTTCCTGTCGGATTGTTTGACAGCTTATATATTGGATACCAGTCATTGTAATGGAGCTCTTTAAGCTTAGTAAGAAAAAGAAGGCTCTGTTTTAGTTCTGGCACAATGCCAGTAGTCACTGTGGCTTATTTCCACTAGGGTTGTTTCATTTTATTCTCCATGATACAGCCCACAACAGTGGTGGTCATGTGTACTTTACTCCCGTTTTTGTTTTTTATGTCCTGTGGCTTGGTAGGCAACACTTGCCTCAGATGGTAAGTGTCCGTGGTTTAATCTCAGGCATGGTTGGAAACATCGGGCATGTTTCCTTACACCTGCTGTCCCTGTTCACCTAGCAATAAGTAGGTACCTGGGTGTTAGTTGACTGATGGCTAAAGCTCTCGCTTCACACGGCGATGGCCTGGGTTCGATTCCCAGCCAGGGCAGAAACATTGGGCGTGTTTCTTTACACCTGTTGTCTATGTTCCCCATCAGTAAAATGGGTACCTGGGTTAGTCAACTGGTGTGAGTCGCATCCTAGGACACTGACCTAATCTGCCCAAAATGCTCAGCATAACAAGGGACTTTCTATATACAAACAAACAAACAAACAAATTTTATTTCATTGCAGGTTACATGGGTATCGGAAGTTACAATGTAAATTGAGTGCAAGGAGAGCCACTGACATGCCATGGCATTAGGGGCAGCTTATTCTAGTCCTTAAAAACTATGTACTTAATATTAGAGAAATTTATTGAGTTTATTCTAGTTAAAAATTATTTTCAAAATTACAATATGATGAAATTTTACTGTTTAAATTTTTATATGATGATATTAGATCTTAGATTGTTACAGGTGTTAAGATTCTTGAATGATAATATGGAATTGAGATTATCTTAAGGAAAATAACATTGAGCATTTTGACATTAACTTATAATATGAGTAGGGGTAACATAATAGTAACATATTATTAAAAATTGAGATTATCGTATAGGAAAGTAACAATGAGCATTTTCAAAGTAGTTTATAGCATGATCATTTAGGTTTGGGTGAGTAGGTGGTTTTGAGTTGAGTCTTAAATTGATTATCAGACAAGATTATCTTAATATTTACTGGTAATGAATTCCAGATTCTGGGGCCCTTTATGTGCATAGAATTTTACATAGGTTGATA
>WNWK01038482.1:0-17916 GCA_009830355.1 Cherax destructor | reverse complement strand
TTTAAAAAACTACAGGGTTTAAAGTTATGTTGATAAATAAAATTAGAAATATAATTGTGTATCTAAGTTGTAAAATTTGAGTATAAGTTGAACATAATAATTTATTGATTGTAGCAATGCAATTAATTAACTGAGATAACAATTTAAAACAGTTGCATTGCAGTTACAGTTTACGTGGTCATTATAATGTAAATGTTATAGAAACAGTTAGCTTAGTATGTATTATTCATAACAGGTTTTTACATTTAAGTGATTAATCAGTTTTTTTCATTTAAGTGATTATTATACTTTGTTGGGAATGTTTGATATTGTGCATTTAGGTTGGGTGAGAATGTTTTTGAGCATCGTTTTGAATTGGGACGCAGGTTTCTTTGGCAATGACAGGAATGAATTCCAAATTTGGGGCCCTTTTTATATGCATTGAGTTTTACATAGTGTTAGATGGACACGGGAACATCGGGGAGTGATCTGTGTCTAGTGTTATGGTCATGTGCCCCGTTAAATTGGTAAGGAAAAGTTTGATGGTGGGTTAATATTTGCATAGAGTGTTCTATGTATGTAATAGGCACAGTAAAAAGTATGGATGTCTTGTATAGTGAGTAAGTTTAGGTTTTTGAATATTGGTGGAGTATGTTGTCTGGAGTGTAATTTATCATTCTAATTGCTACCTTTGTTGTGTTATTAATGGTCTGAGATGAGTTATTGATGTTGAGCCCATGTGCAGATTCCATAGGTGAGGTAGGGGTAAATGAGTGAGTGATATAGGGTAAGGAGAGCTGGTTGTGGAACATAGTACCGTATCTTGGATAGTATTCCCACGGTCTTTGAGACTTTGTTGTATATGTGTCTGAAATTTGAGGCCACTGTCAAAATAAATTCCTAAGAATTTTCCCTCTGTGAGTTTTGTGATAGGGGACCCGTTTATCATTATGTTAAGTGGTGCGTTTATAGCTCTGTTCCCAAACTGAATAAAATAGGTTTTATCAATATTGAGAGTAAGTTTGTTCGGCATCATCCAGGTAGATATTTTCTGCAATTCAGTATTTACAGTGTTGGCTAGTGTTAGTTACCATTTTGTCCTAGGCACATGTCAATTAGACACTAGGCCTGTTGTATATATGTGTGTGTGTATGTGTATGTAAGGAAACACTTCGAAATGTTTCTGCCCCACCGGGAATTGAACCCGGCCCCTCCGTGCGTGAAGCAAGAGCTTTACCCACTTGGCCACCGGGGGCTGTAGTGTGTCTGGGCTTGGGTGCGAGATAACGTATGTAGTGTCATCTGCAAATAGTATGGGTTTGAGTAGTTGAGATGCATTTGGTAGGTCGTTAATGTAAATGTGAAAGAGAAGTGGGCCAAGAACACTTCCCTGTGGGACACCTACTGTAATAGTTTGCATGGTAGAGTTAGCTCCATTTGTGTACACATATTGGTTTCTGTTGCTAAGGTATGATTTTAGGTAGTTGAGTGCCCTCTTATACCATAGTGTGACTCATGCGTTGGAGTATTAGGTTGCAACCCTACAATGTAAAAATTATACACATTGCTGGCAAAAATAACACGCTAGCGGATGTGTTGTCCAGAAGTCATTGCACTTAGGTTGTTAGGGACTTCGGGTGGAACCAGCCCTTTTTTTTCCCCCTTGTGGGGGTATTTTAGTGGGGAGATGCCCTGCTACCGACCGCAGGCATCTTGGACCTACCTTAGCCCTACCGTCTGCTGTCTCACTCTTAAGTTTAAAGCCGGACTTTGTCTCGAGAAAAGTTTAGCTTTATCTGATGAGCGGGATGGTTGAGGGGAAAGGCGGTCCCATTATTATAATGTGCCATGGCGGCACTCTACCCATTTGAGGTGGAAGCCTAGTCCTGAGCCCTCTTGGGGTGGGGGTGTTGCATGCAAAGAGTACATAACCTTTATTCGGAGCATGTTAAACACACCCACATAGGCTCCCCTCCAACCAGCGAACCATCGTTAAGGGTTTGAGATGGGGCCCCATCATCAAATCAACGACTCGGTTCAGCCAATCATAATGCGAGTTTGACAATGGAAGAAGGTGATGTGGATACCACTCACAAGTTTGTCATTGGAATTCCTGCATTGAGCTGGTTGTGGACGGTTGTCTCTGTCTATTGGCTGCTGTTTTGCCTTGACGACCGTGGCTTGTACTATTATTACTCTCTCTGTACCTAGTGTACATATTGGTACAAACTCTATCTAATACTTGGTGAAAGAAAATACAAAAGTCTGATATAACACAAACTGCTTGGTAAAGGAAATACAAATTCAAAGCATTTCCTACTGTGTTTCTTTGCTCCAACCTCCCTTTTACACACAGTTTAACAGGCCATTGAACCATCCTCAGTCACCCGTCTCGAATTCCTTTGCTGTTCTTGGCTCCGAGGTCCCTATCTCGGCATCCCATACTGTCCTCACCCCTTCCTCTACTCACTCGCACAGTTCTGTGTCTACACGCCCTCATCCAACACCTAATCCTCACTACCATTCTTCTTCTCATAAGTCCGGCAAAAAATCCCCATTGCTGGGTTCTTCACCTCTGACCATTTCTGTAACGTGTGGAGGTTCATCCTCCTCTTCATTTGTTACGTTATTTTTTCCTTTACTTTATCATCAAGGTTCTACATGTACTAGTGTGGGGGTTAAGTTAAAGGCTTATTGTCTAGGGTGATACATTCATGATTCTCTGCTGCATCTGAAAACCTTCACCAATCCTCTCACTGGGTTATTTAAACCACAATTACCAAAAATATCATATATTCAGAAATACACTATTTATATATATACAATAGTCAGTTCTTATTCATAACATGACCCATAGCAGTCACATGTTACTAGCATCTTCAAGTCACATGGCTCACATGCCATATTTAACCCTTTTTTTCTCAACATTTCTTTTACTCTCAGTGTCTTAACACATTGCAAACCACAGGCCATGATGGCAACATCAATCCAAATATACATTCCTTACCTCTGGCACATGCATTTTGCCCAGAAAGATAAGAAAAAAACAGTGCATCCTACCAGCTTGAAGACATTCAGGAGAGTGAGAGAGAGGGAGGGGCCTAACCAGGCTCCTCCCACTCAAACAAACAAAAGAGTTTCATCAAGCACAACAAACAAATGAATGTCAACAAGCACAATTCCCTAGCTACCACAATAATTATTTTCCTCACAAACATCTTATTTACTTACAATGAGACATGCAACTTTATAAACTACTTATTTAAATGTGTGTATTTATAACCTATTTATTTGAGAAAATTAGATTTAACTCAGCTTCTTCTAGTCTAAAAGAGTGGGCTGCTCCTCTGACATTTAAGCAGTAATTCTGATTAATTCAATATAATTAGGTATTCATTACTTAATTACATCAATACATGTTGGGTCCTATAGCCCCATAACATCGTTCAATACCTTCATCCCCTGTCCCCTCCCAAGTTTCTTCCTTGACTGCTATCCCCTAGGTCGCTTCCACTCCTGTCCCCTCCCAAGCCCCTTCGACAGTTTCCTCTTCCATCTAATCGCCCTCTACTTTAGTACAGTCTATAGTCTCCCCGATTGTTGCTCACCCTCCTCCTTCCATCTCTAATGTGGTCCCACATCCTGCATCTTTGTCTTCCGAAACGCTGGAAGCTATCGCAGAATATATTACAGAGACTGGAACGTTGATGGACACCGCTCCACCGGTTCCTCCTCCTCTCTCTTCTCCGTCTACACCCCTCCTTCCTTCACAGCGTCTCACTCTGCTTACAAGTCTTCCGCTGCCTCCACACGTGGACTTTTCTAACCCTAGTCTATAGATACCTCTAACTTCGACTTGTATCTTCCCCAGAATCTGTAATTCATTACCAGTAAATACTAAAATAACCATATCTGAAAATCATTTTAAGACACTTCTCAAAAACCACCTACTGACCCTTAACTAAATACTCATACTCAAAAATACTCAATGTTATTTTCCTATAAGATAATTTCAATTTTTACTATTATATTACTATTATATTACCAACTACTCACCCTAAACTAAATATGCATTCGGTAAATTACTTTTAAAAATGCTAAATGTTATTTTCCTTGAGATAATTTCAATTTTTACTATTAACTACCATCCTACTAAACACTTCTTACAATGTAGTATCACCATAATTTAATTTAAACAATAAAATATCATCATATTGTAATCTGAATATTTAAATAAGTCAATCTCAATCAATTTCTCCAATATTATGTACATAGTCTATAAGCCATTAGATTAAGCTGCCCCTAATGCCAAGGCATGTCAGTGGCTCTCCTTGCACTTCTATGTAAAATTGCGAAGAAATAAAATTTGTATTGTATTTGTATTGTATAAATCATGGCTTATTTGCAGTGGAATATCCGAGGCCTCAGGGGTAACCAGGGTGAGCTTCAGGTGTTGCTCTCCCAGTTTTCTCCTGTTGGGGTCTGTTTGTAAGAACCCAAATTACAATCCACTGTTATCCGTCCCTTTTCGGGCTATGATTTGTTATATTCATCAGATCCTTTTTCCGATGGAACCTTTAACGAAAGTGCTTTTCTCTTATACGCACTAGTATTCCATACCGTCAGCTCTATGTTCATTCTTCTCTACATTACACTGCAGCCCGTATCCACTTAAATAAGTGGTATACACTCTGTTCTTTATATCTCTGTTACTTGGCGATTTTAACGCACACCATTTTCTCTGGGGGGGTGGGGGTTGCACTGTGACTACCGTGGCGTTCAGTTGGAGGCATTTCTTGCTTCTCTCCCCCTCCATGTTTTAAATACTGGTACTCCCACCCATTTTGATCCTCGAACTCATTCTTTCTCTTGCATCGATTTCTCCATCTGCTCTTCCTTAACTGTCCTCGACTTCACCTGGTCTGTCCTCCTGGACTTACATGACAGCGATCATTTTCCAATCATCCTCATGTCCCCTTCGTATTCTCCACCTCCTCGTAGCCCACGCTGGCAATTTGACTGGGCAAAATGGGCCCTTTACGCACATCTTACTGCCTTTCATGAGGCTCCTTCCTCGTCCTCCATTGATGAGGTTTTACATCTCTTCTCGTCCTCTGACTTAACCGCAGCTTCACATTCTATCCCCCAAACCTCGAGCAAGCATTCTCAGAAGTGTGTGCGTTGGTGGTTTGCTTGTGCTCGGGCAGTACGTTTGAAACGCGCTGCGTGGGGCTGGTACCGGTATAACAGAACCACTGAGAGACTCCTTGATTTTAAGCAGAGGAGAGCAATTCCTCGCTGTGTCATAAGCAATGCTAAATGCACTTGCTGGTGGGATTACGTTTCCACCATCACTTCGGCCTCCTTGATGAGTGCAGTCTGGAAGAAAGTGCGGAAATTGAGTAGTAAATTCTCCCCTGACCCAGCTCCTGTTCTTCGGGTTGCAGGTGTCGATATAACACACCCTCTTGCCGTTGCCACTGAAATTGGTAATCATCTGGTCCCCATTTCTCAGGGGCTCCATCTGTGCCCCTCGTTTTTTTCTTCTAAGTCTGCCAGTGAGTTAAAGCCCTTAGATTTTTCTTCTCTCAGACAAGAATCTTACAGGGCCCTGGTTGCCTGGTGGGTAGAGCTCCCGCTTCACGCACGGAGGGCCCGGATTCGATTCCCGGCGGGGTGGAAACATTTCGATGTGTTTCCTTACACCTGCTGTCATGTTCACCTAGCAGCAAATAGGTACCTGGGTGTTAGTCGACTGGTGTGGGTCACATCCTGGGGAACAAGATTGAGGACCCCAATGGAAATAAGACAGACATTCCTCGATGACACACTGACTTTCTTGGGTTATCCTGGGTGGCTAACCCTCCGGGGTTAAAAATCCGAAGAAAATCTTATCTTTTGAACTGGAGGCAACACTCTCCGCTTGCAGATCATCGGCAGCTGGGCCAGACGGTATACATATTCATATGCTACAGCATTTACATCAGTCTGCTCTTGCTGTCCTCATATGACTCTTTAATCTTATATGGTCGCAAGGAGTTATTCCCCACCTGTTGAAGTCTGCTATTGTTCTCCCTTTTCGCAAACCAGGTACTACGGGACATGATACCTCCCACTACCATTCCATCGCTCTTACCAGTGCAGTTTGCAAGGTGATGGAACGTCTAGTTAATAGACATTTGATGTGGTATTTAGAGATGCACAGTAGTCTCTCCACTAGTCAATATGGCTTTTGTAAGGGCCGTTCTGCAATTGACCCCCTACTGTGCTTGGATACGTATATTCGTAATGCCTTTGCTAATAACCACTTGGTTATCGCAATCTTTTTTGACCTTGAGAAGGCTTATAACACAACTTGGAGGTATAACATCTTGGCCCAGGCCCACTCCTTAGGCCTCCGAGGCAATCTACCATTTTTCTTTAAGGTGGTCTTAACTGAAAGACATTTCTGTGTCCGGGTTAGTAATGTGCTTTCTCTGGAGTTTGTCCAAGCTGAAGGTGTCCCCCCAGGGATGTGTTCTGAGCACAACACTCTTTCTCCTTGCTATAAATAATCTGGCATGTGTTCTCCCATCCAATATTTGGTCATCGCTTTACGTTGATGACTTTGCCATAGCTTGTGCAGGCGCTGACTGTCACCTCACTGCAGTTTCCCTCCAGCATGCCATCAACCGGGTTTCTGATTGGGCCACCACTCACGGGTTTAAATTTTCTAGTAGCAAAACTCATCAAATTATGTTTACTAGACGTTCAGTGGTCTCCGATCATCCATTGTACCTATACGGCTCACGTATCCCAGAACGTGATAGAGTAGGTTTCTCGGCCTCCTGTTTGACCGTCCATTGTCCTGGAAACCTCACATTACCTCTCTGAAGGCAACTTGTCATAGCCGGCTGAACCTCCTTAACCCTTTCAGGGTCCACGGCCATTTTTGGAAGGGGTGCGCCAGTGTCCAAGAATTTTCAAAAAAACAAAATTCTTATTTTTTCTTATGAAATGGTAGAGAATCTTTTTCTGAAGGTAATAAAACAAAAAGTACAAAATTTGATTGAAAATTGAAATTATGCTCTCGTGAATTTTGATGTTTATGCGATATTTACGCATTGGCGATTTTGCCGACTTTGACTACCATTTTAGGCCAATTACATTATTCCAGTCGACCAAATTCTTAGCTATTTCACTAGTATTACTTCTATTCTATCGACTGAGCACAAGAAATCGCCCAGTCAACTGTTTCAACTACAAAATAAAGTGATTGGAAATTGGTAATTTAGCCAATTTAACTCAAAGTTCAAAATATTCCAATTTCAAAATAGGGTGTAGAATAAACAATGCAGGCATTCCTGGCACTAAACTAACATTTCCTCTGTTCATTAGTTATGGTTTCAGTCTTTACAAATGAATTCCATTTTTATTTTTTATTCACATAATGAATTTTTATTCAAACGAAAAAATGGAAGATTTACTGTTATGCAATATTGTAATAATTGTACAAATAATATCACCACATTTGTGAACGTATATTAGACCCACCAGCTGGTGTGTATTATACGTGTGAGGTCATTTGTTTACTCTTGAACATCGGTAAAAATTTAACATTTCCGTTATTTTGAGCTCAGTTTCAAGCCATTTCCAGTACTAAAACCAATCAAAATCATCTCTTTATCTGTAATATATCTTCCATTCTATCAAATGAGACCAAGAAATCGCAAATACAACTATAAAAAGTATACGAAAAAACACTGCAAAGTCGCTGTTTTAAAAGAAAATTACGGTGTCAGTTTTTTTTCTCTCATTATGCACTGTGTGCTGCAGGATTTGTTTTATGTGGTGCACACTTACCACATAGATGTATTCTCTCATATCTAGGCCCAGATTTACCGCTCACAGCTTATCTGAGTGAGCTGAGCTCATGACGTAGAACTACGGCACAGACCCTGAAAGGGTTAAAACCCTAGCACATCTTTCATGGGGGGCTGATCGTAGAACTCTCCTTCGCCTGCATTCAGCCCTAATTTTATCGAAACTCGATTATGGTGACCAGATATATTTGGCGGCCTCTCTAGCCTTAATCCCATCCATCACCAGGGATTACGTTTATGCCTTGGTGCTTTTCGTTCTTCCCAGTTTGAGAGCCTCTATGTAGAAGCGAACATTCCATCCTTGTCCGATTGTCGTGATGCACATTGCCTTCGCTATTATGTTCGCTCTCATGACCTCCGCAATCCTTCCATGTAGAGGACTGTCATAGATGTTAGTAGACACTCTTTATTTGTTCATCGATCCTGTTTACTTTGTCTTTTTTCTTTTCGTCTACATCCGCTTTTTCCTTCCCTTCAGCTACCACCTTTCTATGTTCATGTGGCATCTCCCTTTCCCCTACCCCATTGGGAAGTTCCTGCTGTCCGTGTCTGTTCTTTTCCTCTGCCTTGCGCGAAAGCCCAAATACCTACGTCGGCTTCTCGCTCTCTTTTTCTAGACCACTTCCGTTCTCATTCCCATGCCATCGCAGTGTACACCGATGGTTCTAAGTCATCAGACAGCGTCAGATTTGCAGCAGTGTTTCCGGACAGCGTCGTGCCAGGGCATCTATTATCCTCAGCTAGCATATTTACGGCTGAATTGTATGCCATTCTTGTGGCTCTTGTCTGTATTGCATCTATGCCTGTGTCACCATTTGTGGTCGTTTCAGACTCCCTTAGTGCTTTACAGGCTATCCGAAAATTTGATACACCTCTCCCCCTAGTTCTTCGTATCCAACTTTGGTTATGCCTTATCTCTAGCAAACACAATATTGTTTTTTGTTGGGTCCCTGGTCATGTTGATGTACAGGGCAATGAACAGGCAGACACTGCTGCACAGTCAACAGTACATGACCTTCCAGTTTCATATAGAGGTGTTCCATTCACGAACTATTTTTCAGTCAATGCTACCCAACTTCGCACCCGTTGGCAACAACGCTGGTCTGACCTGCTAAATAATAAACTTCATTCTATTAAACCGAGTATAGGTTTCTGGCCTTGTCACCAGTGTCGAGGTTGGGAGACTACACTCTCCCGTCTTCGCATCGGCCACACTCGTCTTACTCATGGGTATCTCATGGAGAGGCTCGCTGTGAGCATTGTCAGGTCCCAGTATCTGTTCGCCATATTCTGTTGGACTGCCCACTCTATCAACGAGCACACAGAATTTACCTCCAATGTCGTCTTTGATCTGGTGCTCTTTCTTTACCTTCCCTTCTTGTTGATGGGTCCTCCTTTAATTCTGACTCATTGACTTTTTGACAGCAACTGACTTACTACACAAACTCTGAAGATTATACCTTTAGCACTCCCCTCAGTCCCTTCTACCTCAATCTCTTGCTACCCTCTATCCCTACAGTATCCACTGTCCTGCTGCACTCCATACCCTACTAATCATCCCTCTCCCTCTTACAACCCATTCTCCCTGCATCCTGCCCTACCCTGCTGTGCTGTATGACCCCTGTGGTTTAGCACTTCTTTTTGATTATAATAATAATAACTGAAAGAGAAGGTACAAAGACACAAGGAGGAATGAGAGACGATGATGGAGATGAGTAGTAGAACCCATACCCAGGTGGAAGAGCAAACACAACCTCCTCCAGAACGAATCCAACCATGACAACCCCAATGCAACCGAACAATTTAAGCCAAAACCCACATACTGTACCCTCTGCCCCCCCCCTCCTCATAAACCCCACTCCCACAGCAACCTCCCATAGGCCCCCGTCTGGGCTCCCGCTTCCCCAACCCCACCATTCTCCCCAGACCACAATTTTAAAAAAGAAGTTGAAGATTTGGTATACGAATGCAGATGGAATAACAAATAAATGTGACGAGTGGCATGAAAGAATCAAGGAATCATAGCAGTCACAGAAATGAAACTCACTGGGACGATAACAGATGCAATCTTTCCACCCGGATATCAGATCCTGAGGAAAGACAGAAGGAGCAGAGGGGGAGGAGAGTTTCATTGTTCATTAAAAACCTATGGGAATTTGAAGAAATAGAAGGAATGAGCGAAATTGGAGAAAGGGATTACATAGTAGGTACAATTCAGTCTGGGGGACATAAGGTAGTCATTGCAGTAATGTATAACCCACCACAGAATTGCAGGAGGCCAAGAGAGGAATAAGAGAGCAACAGAGCAATGGTGGACACACTAGCTGAGGTGGCCAGAAGAGCTCACATGAGTAGAGCAAAGTTACTGGTTATGGGCGATTTCAACCACAAGGAGATTGATTGGGAAAACTTGGAGCCACATGGAGGTCCCAAAACATGGAGAGCCAAGATGATGGATGTGGTACTGGAAAACCTCGTGCATCAACATGTTAGAGACACTACCAGAGAGAGAGAAGAGGATCAACCAGCAAGACTGGACATCATGTTCACCCTGAGTAGCTTGGACATTGAGGACATCACACATGAAAGGCTCCTTGGAGCTAGTGATCACGTGATTCTGAGCTTTGAATGCATAGAGTTACAAGTGGAGAGGGTAACAGGAGTAGAATGGGAAAAGCCAAACTATAAAAGGGGTTACTACACAGGTATGAGAAACTTCGTGCAAGAGGTTCAGTGGGAAAGAGAATTGGTATGGAAGTCAGTAAATGAAATGATGGACTATGTAACAACAAAATGCAATGAGACAGAGGAAAGGTTTGTTCCCAAGGGCACCAGAAATAATGGGAAGGCCAGAAGGAGCTCTTAGTTTATCCGACTGTGTAGGGAGGTAAAAACAAAGTCACTAGAGTATGGAAAAAGTACAGAAGACAAAGGACCCAGGAAAATAAAGAGATTAGTTGAAGAGCCAGAAATGAGTACGTGCAGATAAGGAGGGAGGCCCAGCAACAGTACGAAAACAACATAGCATCGAAAGTCAAGTCTGAGCCGAAGCTGTTGTATAGCCACATCAGGAGGAAGACAACAGTCAAGGACCAGGTAATCAGGCTGAGGAAAGAAGGTGGGGAGCTCACAAGAAACGACCAAGAAGTATGTGAGGAGCTCAACACAGGATTTAAGGAAGTCTTTACAGTGGAGACAGAAAGGACTTTGGGAAGACTGAACAGAGGGGTATACGAACAAGGGATATACCAACAAGTGTTGGATGAAATACACACAACTGAGGAGGAAGTGAAGAAGCTGCTAAGTGACCTTGATACCTCAAAGGCGGTGGGACCGGACATCTCTCCGTGGGTCTTTAGAGAGGAAGCAGAGACGCTGTGTGTGCCACTAACCACAATTTTCAACACATCCATTGAAACTGGGCAACTACCTGAGGTATCGAAGACGGCAAATGTAGTTAACATTTTTAAGAAAGGAGACAGAAACGAGGCACTAAACTATAGACCAATGTCACTGACGTGCATAGTATTCAGAGTCATGGAGAAGATTATCAGGAGAGTGGTGGAGCACCTGGAACTGAACGAGATTATAAATGACAACAAGCACGGATTCATGGAAAGCAAATCCTGTCAAACCTACTGGAGTTTTATGACAAGGTAACGGAAGTAAGAGAAGAGAGATGGGTGGGTAGATTGCATTTTCTTGGACTGCAAGAAGGCCTTTGACTCAGTTCCTCACAAGAGATTAGTTCTAAAGCTAGAGGATCAGGCACGTATAGCAGGAAGGGAATTGCATTGGATCAGAGAATACCTGACAGGGAGGCAACGAGTCATGGTATGTGATGAGGTATCACAGTGGGTGCCTGTGATGAGCGGGGTTCCACAGGGGTCAGTCCAAGGACCAGTGCTATTTTTGGTATATGTGAGTGACATGATGGAAGGGATAGACTCAAAAGTGTCCCTGTTCACAGATGATGTAAAGTTAACAAGGAGAATTAAATCAGATGAGGATCAGGCAGGACTACAAAGAGACCCATTTCTTGCTTCTCTCCCCCTTCATGTTTTAAATATGGGTTCTCCTACCCATTTTGATCCTCTAACTCATTCTTTCTCTTGCATGGATCTCTCCATCTGCTCTTCCTCAACTGTCCTCGACTTCACCTGGTCTGTCCTCCCGGACTTACATGGCAGCGATCATTTTCCAATCATCTTTAAGTCCCCTTCGTATTCTCCACCTCCTCGTAGCCCACGCTGGCAATTTGACCGGGCGAAATAGGACCTTTACGCACACCTTACTGCCTTTCATGAGGTTCCTTTCTCATCCTCCATTGATGAGGTTTTACATCTCTTTTTCGTCCTCCGTCTTCACAGCAGCTTCGCATTCTATCCCTTAAACCTCGGGCAAGCATTCTCAGAAGTGCGTGCCTTGGTGGTCTCCTGCTTGTGCTCGGGCAGTACATTTGAAACGCGCTGCGTGGGGCATGTACCAGTATAACAGAACCACAGAGAGACTCCTTGATTTTAAGCATAGGAGAGCAATTGCTCGCCGTGTCATACGCCATGCTAAACGCACTTGCTGGCGGGATTACGTTTCCACCATCACTTCAGCTTCCTCGATGAGTGCAGTCTGGAAGAAAGTGCGGAAATTGAGTGGTAAATTCTCCCCCGACCCGACTCCTGTTCTTCAGGTTGCCGGTGTTGATATAGCACACCCTCTTGCCGTTGCCACTGAAATTGGTAATCATCTGGTTCACATTTCTCAGGGGCTCCATCTATGCCCCTCGTTCCTTTCTTCAAAGTCTGCCAGCGAGTTAAAGCCCTTAGACTTTTCTTCTCTCAGAGAAGAATCTTATAATGTGCCTTTTACCCTTCAAGAACTGGAGGCAACACACTCCGCTTGCCGATCATCGACAGCTGGGCCAGACGGCATACATATTTTTATGCTACAGCATTTACATCAGTCTGCTCTTACTGTCCTCTTACGACTCTTTAATCTTATATGGTTGCAAGGAGTTCTTCCCCAGCTGTGGAAGTCTGCTATTGTTCTCCCTTTTTGCAAACCGGGTACTACAGGACGTGATACCTCCCACTATCATCCCATTGCTCTTACCAGTGCAGTTTGCAATGTGATGGAACATCTAGTTTATAGACGTTTGATTTGGTATTTAGAGACGCACAATAGTCTCTCCTCTAGTCAATATGGCTTTCGTAAGGGCCATTCTGCCATTGACCACTTACTGGGCTTGGATACGTATATTCGTAATGCCTTTGCTAATAACCACTCGGTTATCACCATCTTTTTCGACCTTGAGAAGGCTTATGACACATCTTGGAGGTATAATATCTTGGTCCAGGCCCACTCCTTAGGCCTCCGAGGCAATCTACCATTTTTCCTTAAGGCCTTCTTAACTGAAAGACATTTCCGTGTCTGGGTTAGTAATGAGCTTTCCCTGGAATTTGTCCAAGCTGAAGGTGTCCCCAAGGGTTGTGTTCTGAGCACAACACACTTTCTCCTTGCTATAAATAATCTGGCATCTGTTCTCCTATCCAATATTTGGTCATCGCTCTATGTGGATGACTTTGCTATAGATTGTGCGGGTGCTGACTGTCACCTCATTGCAATTTCCCTCCAGCATGTCATCAACCGGGTTTTCGATTGGGCCACCACTCACGGGTTTAAATTTTCTAGTGGCAAAACTCGTCAAGTTACGTTTACTCAGACGTTCAGTGGTCTCTGATCATCCATTGTACCTATACGGCTCACGTATTCCAGAACATGATACAGTCAGGTTTCTCGGCCTCCTTTTTGACCGTCGATTGTCCTGGAAACCTCACATTACCTCTCTAAAGGCAACTTGTTATAGCCGGCTGAACCTTCTAAAAACCCTCGCACATCTTTCATGGGGAACTGATCATAGAAGTCTCCTCCGCCTGCATTCAGCCCTAATTTTATCGAAACTCGATTATGGTGACCAGATATATTTGGTGGCCTCCCTTGCTACTCTTTCCAGCCTTAATCCCATCCATCACGAGGGATTGCGTTTATGCCTTGGTGCATTTCGTTCTTCCCCGGTTGAGAGCCTCTATGTAGAAGTGAACATTCCATCCTTGTCCGATTGTCATGATGCACATTGCATTCGCTATTATGTTCGCTCTCATAACCTCCACAATAATACCATGTATAAGATTGTCACAGATGTTAGTAGATGCTCTTTATTTGTTCGTCGCCCCTGTTTACTTCGTCCCTTTTCTCTTCCTCTACATTCATTCTTGTTTTCCCTTCAGCTACCACCTTTATATGTTCAAGTGACATCTCTCTTTCCCCTACCCCCTTGGGAAGTTCCTGCTGTCCGTGTCTGTTCTTTTCCTCTACGGCGGCTTCTCGCTCTTTTTCTAGACCACTTCCGTTCTCATTCCCATGCCATCACAGTGTACACCGATGGTTCAAAGTCATCTGACAGCGTCGGATTTGCAGCAGTGTTCCCGGCCAGCGTCATGCGAGGGCATCTATTACCCTCGGCTAGCATATTTACGGCTGAATTGTATGCCATTCTTGTGGCACTTATCCGTATTGCATCTATGCCTGTGTCACCATTTGTGGTCGTTTCAGACTCCCTTAGTGCTTCACAGGTTATCCGAAAATTTGATACACCTCACCCCCTAGTTCTTCGTATCCAACTTTGGTTACGCCATATCTCTAGCAAACACAAAGATATTGTTTTTTTGTTGGGTTCCTGGTCATGTTGATGTACAGAGTAATAAACAGGCAGACACTGCTGCATGGTCAGCAGTACATGACCTTCCAGTTTCGTATAGAGGTGTTCCATTCACGGACTATTTTGCAGTCATTGCTACCCACCTTCGCACCCATTGGCAACAACGCTGGTCTCACCTGATAAATAACAAACTTTATTCTATTAAACCGAGTATAGGTTTCTAGCCTTCTTCGTGTCACCAATGTCGAGGTTGGGAGACTACACTCTCCCGTCTTCGCATCGGCCACACTCGTCTTACTCATGGGTATCTCATGGAGAGGCTCCCTGTCCCTCTCTGTGAGCATTGTTAGGTTCCAGTATCTGTGAGCATTGTCAGGTTCCAGTATCTGTGAGCATTGTCAGGTTCCAGTATCTGTGAGCATTGTCAGGTTCCAGTATCTGTGAGCATTGTCAGGTTCCAGTATCTGTTCGCCATATTCTGTTGGACTGCCCACTCTATCAACGAGCATGCAGAATTGACCTCCAACATCGTCTTCGCTTTGCTGCTCTTTCTTTACCTTTCCTTCTTGCTGATGGACCCTCCTTTAATCCTGACTCTCTCATTGACTTTTTGACAGCAACTGACTTACTGCACAAACTCTGAAGGTTATACCTCTAGCACTCTCCTCAGTCCCGTCTGCCTCAATCTCTTGCTGCCCTCTCTCCCTGCACTGTCCACTGTCCTGCTGCACTCCATACCCTGCTAATTGTCCCTCTCCCTCTTACAACCCATTCTCCCTGCGTCCTGCCCTAACCTGCTGCGCTGTATGACCCCTGTGGTTTAGCGCTTCTTTTTTATTATAATAATTATACAAAGAGACCTGGACAGCAACTGGCTCCTCGAATTTAACCCTGCCAAATGCAAAGTCGTGAAGATCGAGGAAGGGCAAAGAAGACTGCAGACAGAGTATAGGCTAGGTGGCCAAAGACTGCAAACCTCACTCAAGGAAAAAGATCTTGGGGTGAGTATAATACCGAGCACATCTCCAGAAGTGCGCATCAGCCAGATAACTGCTGCAGCATATGTGCGCCTTGCAAACCTGAGAATAGCATTCTGATACCTTTGTAAGGAATCGTTCAAAACTCTGTACACTGTGTATGTCAGGCCCATACTGGTGTATGCAGCACCAGTTTGGAACCCACACCTGGTCAAGCATGTCAAGAAATTAGATAAAGTGCATAGGTTTGCAACAAGGCTAGTTCCAGAGCTAAGGGAATGTCCTACGAAGAAAGGTTAAGGGAAATCGGCCTGACGACACTGGAGAACAGGAGGGTTAGGGGAGACATGATAACGACATACAAAATACTGAAGGGAATATATAAGGTGGACAGAAACAAGATGTTCCAGAGATGGGACACACAAACAAGGGGTCACAATTGGAAGTTGAAGACTCAGATGAGTCAGAGATGTTAGTAAGTATTTATTCAGTCATAGAGTTGCCAGGAAGTGGAATAGTCTGGCAAGTGATGTAGTGGAGTCAGGAACCATACATAGTTGTAAGACGAAGTATGATAATGCTCATGGAGCAGGGGGAGAGAGGACCTAGTAGCGATCAGTGAAGAGGTGGGACCAGGAGCTATGTCTCGACCCTTGCAACCACAAATAGGTGAGTATAGACAGGGATAGACAGAGACGGGGGTAGACAGAGATGGGTACGTTTGGCCCGAGTGGGCCCGACACTTGATTCAGAGTCAGTGTGCCATTGTTTACCAGGAAGAGACCGCCACCCATGCATTCATACCATACATTTTGTCATTATTCCATTGTTTTTAGTGCTTGCAACTGCTAAATAAGCCACCATGGGCCCCAAGAAAGCTCCTAGTGCTAGCCCTTTGGTAAAGGGCTTAGAGGGGAGAATGTCTTCTTAAGTGATTCTGTGATTCTACAATATGTTATGATATTAAAACTGCAGGAGTTGATAAAGGCTATAGTGCCAGCCAGCAATAAAGTGTAGCATTATCCCTTTTGGGGGTCGGTGCCATACTAGTACGTTTTACGTGCAGGGGTTGGTGCCGTACTAGTACGTGTAAATTCTAACGGCTTCAAATTAAGCGGGAAACAGCTGTTAGACCTAATGGTGAGAGAGTGGGTTTGCGTGGTGAGTGTGCGCAGTAGGAAAAAAATCGGGCACCCAGTGGTGCATTGTGGGAACACCATTTCAGTACACTTTGTCCACCATGCCTCGCAGCAAGAAACACATTACTTCTCAGCGAATTGGGACACTTTTATTCCCCAGTGACAGTTCTAACAGTGATGAGGGTGTCAGTGAAGGTGACTTTCAAGGTTTTGAGGTGGTTGTGACCGAAACTAGTGACCATAATACTGGTATAAGTTAGGAAAACCCAGACGACCCACAGCCTTCCATCTCTGGTGCTGTGGCGTCTTGTTCACTTTCAGTTGTACCAGAACAAAGGAGGAAACTCCTACTTACTCATATCCCAGACTAAGATGTGAGCAATGGTGATGATAGTGATAGTGAATATGAACTCCAAGCTCTTCGAAATAGTTCCAGTAGCGAGAGTGAAGGGGAATATTCACCAGTGAAGCGTCAGTATAAACGACGGTATATGCGCTCTGGTAGTGTGCCATATGCTCTTCCAAGGGTTAGAAGTACATCTCGGAGTACATCCTGTGGGCGTACAACAGGAAGTGATAGTGAAAATGAAGATGATAGTGTTGCAATTGGGATGAGAAATGTGCATGCATCTGGTGGTGGTGGTAGTGGTGGTGCCAGGCGCGAGGCACCAGCAGTGGACCATGCTGCCACCCACGCCGCTGAGTCAGCTCAGCTACAACAAAGGCCACCCTCACCAACCCCCACAACCACAACCTCCACAACCACCTGTAAATATCCAGTACCCACCAGCAGACCGCACCTGGGATTGGGAGGAAGCTGAGAATTTTATTCCAACCCCCACAACCACAACCTCCACAACCACCTGCAAATATCCAGTACCCACCAGCAGACCGCACCTGGGATTGGCAGAAAGCTGAGAATTTTATTCCAACCCCCACAACCACAACCTCCACAACCACCTGTAAATATCCAGTACCCACCAGCAGACCGCACCTGGGATTGGCAGGAAGCTGAGAATTTTATTCCCAATTCCCATCAGTTTGATGAAAGTCAAAGTGGAATACACCCATCTTGTCCACTTGGGAACAATGCCACTGAACTGGAATGTTTCCAGTTATTCTTTGACGAACCCCTGATGGAAATTATTATCAGGGAAAGCAACAGATACTTCGATTACACCATGACAAACACGATTCTTTCACCAAAATCACGTATACACCAGTGGAAGGAGACAACTGTGGCA
>WNWK01038481.1:0-17916 GCA_009830355.1 Cherax destructor | reverse complement strand
AGGCCACCCCCGGGTGACCGGAGAGGGATCGGACATCCCCAGGCGATCCAGATTCCACGGCAAACTACACCACCGCCAAGGACCTCAAAGGAATGGGATGGACCACGATACCCTTCCCCCTACCTAGGAACTAGAATGCCTGAGGAGAGAAGCTCCCAGGGTAAAACTGGGAAGGAAATAAGGAAGGGATGGGGAGGAGGAGGAGGAAAGGGAAAATGGAGGATGGGGAAGATGGGAAAAAGGGATGGGGGATTGGGGGGTAATTAGGTTCGGTCTGAGGAAGAAGACCAAGAGGTCCAATTCCTCAGACCGATAGCCTCTTTACCACGACAAGGAGCCCCCCTTTAAGAGGTGTGTCATGAGTATAAGTCAGCACCCTTCTGACATACTAGCTTGACAAACTAGTCCCTGAGCAGAGGTCTGCTGGTCCTGGTACTTCCGCCAGATTGGTAAATTGGTGAGTGTCTCTGAGCAGAAAATGGCTGTATGCTGCATGTGCAGAAAAATGTTTCAGAAGATTGAGGATTTATGAAGGTGAGGCACGTATGTGTGCAAGGCAACGCTGCCCCCACCTGGGTTCATCTTCTATTAGTGCTTTGTCATCACCCTCGTCTGTGTTCATCTCTGTGGTTGCGCCGTGTTCTTTGTTGCCACGTACGCCACTGTTCAACAGTGTCTGGCCCACAGTTTGTGGCCCGTTTGTATAAAAGGCTCCGGCAGTTGATGGTTAGTCAACTGTTCAAATCACCCTGACTGTTTCTCTCCGACTTCAGTTTTCACTGAGTGTTTTGACTGATCTAGTGATATGTTCATCGTGTATCTACTAGTGTCAACTTTTAGTGTTCAGCAAGCTTTTGCTGGTTAGAAAATTATTTCTGAAAAGAACTTCATGAGGTAATGTCTGAGGTGTCACAGCCTCTTGACTTCTTTTCTGGTTTCGGAGCAGAGTCGTGAGCTCCGGACCCACTCACTTCTTCGGTGCTCTAGAGGATAGTGCTGGTGTTGACTAGGCGACATTATTCGTCTATGATGCTAGCAAGACTCAGCAATGGTAATCCTGAGTCTGACGCTTGGAGCTTCTGCCGTTTCTGCACTGTGAGTTTACCACGATGCAGTGGATAGCGGTCCGTTGTCAGTGTTTCAACGTTCTACCATTGTTCAAGACTTACCATGATGTTGAGGCTTACTGTCTAAGCCGGTCACCAAACTTGACTAGGTTGGAGATGATGATGCATCCTTGACTAGTATATCTGTCAAGGCAGTACTTTTGTCTAATGTTGGTTAATATAGGACTCACTCAATGTTTGTGATGAAAAGTTGGAGATGTGTTTTGACAGTTATATGGCACAAGAATATTTTTTGTACTATTTAGAAATGACGAATCTAGATAAATTAACCAGTGAAAATGAAAGGTTATTTATACAAATAATTCATGTGACTTAGATTTGTCTTGTTCTAAATATTTAGAGAAATGTAAGTGTTTAATTATGCATTGTCAGGAAAATGCATTAAGTTTGAGTATAAGAAAACTAGAGAAATTATATATGAAATTTACTTAAGATTTATTTAAAATTTGTATTTAACAGACAATTTATTTTTCTCTACATTTTCTCTATATTTTACTCATGTTGACTTCGATATATCTTCCGTAGTAAGATGTGTTGGTGGACTGAGATTATTGGAGAAAGAAGCTAAGAGTAAGGTGTTGTGTGAATGTTATGAGTGGCGCAGTATACAGGCCTCGCCACCCCTCCCCACACCTTGCTCACTCAACCTTTCGAAAAAGCAGTTGCCGTGATGTTACTGCCAATTATTCCACTTCCAATGTGTCAACGAAATATCTCCTGCACTTATTCAAGACTGGTGATAGTATATATATATGGCTGTCTCTTACCCTTTTGTGTAGGGAAACTAAATTAAAGCCTTTGCTTAAAGTATATAGGCTTTTAAAGGCATTATACTTCAATAGTTAAAGATTTTCTGCCTTGCCTAGCTGAAGTACCATGTTTAATCTGACCTACAATGAATGTAACTCTTGTACTTTTACTTTAACAGTAAATGACAGGAAGTATGGGATTGTCTCAACGGACCTTGCGAAGGAGTGCCGAGCTGCAATGCTACAAATGGTGTATTACACAGCTGCCATCGCATCTTTGGCTGCTCCTCCACAAGCTCCGTGGACGATACTTCCTTATTATTAAAGCTCCTGGTGCGACCTGTGGTCGTGAGGGGGAGGTGTTACGGGTATGCCCTGGCCCGACATTAATGAGAGTAATATTCAAAGGTTTCACTTAATATTATAAAGCGGATTTCTACACTATTAGCTAAAGTATAGATTTCTGCCCTTATATTATTATCTGACCTCGTGTATCATGATACTAGGATATTACCTTTTATTTTATTGTTTTGGATTGTATTAGTTAGGCTTTTATGTGTGGTCTATGCAGATTGAGAGACCACTAGTTGGAGTGCCGGGTACTTGTTTACGTACCAGCCGGCCTCCCCCTCAGTCATCGTACCCAATGATGTGACCACCGGCCTCACCTGAGTGAGTCATTAGCGGTTTTTCATATTATTATTATTATTATTATAATCAAATAGAAGCGCTAAACCACAGGGGTAGCGGTTTTTCATAGAGGACAGTTCTTCCTTACCTCTGACTCGATGAAGATGGGCTCAGCTCTTCACCAATACACTGGATTTAGCTCTCTTATGCTTTTGAGGAACTTTTGGCTAAGATTCCATTGGATTATCCGGGCAGGAATTCGATGTGGAATTCAGGGTCGTTTTAAGACAATCACTCAGTGTTACTCAAGAGAACTGTGTTTATGAATATATATATATATATATATATATATATATATATATATATATATATATATATATATATATATATATATATATATATATATACACTTTAAGGTGTTGATGTGGGTGTCAATGGACACTGATTATAGTGGTATAAGTGCTCTTAGATATTGGGGAAGTGTTCAATTAAGCACTTTGGAATATACCTTAGTTTTGTGATGGACAAGGTCAGACTATATACTGACTAAGTGATATTTAATAGATACTTTCTAATATTTAAGAAGAGTTTAAACTTTTAAATAAAACCAGTAAAGGCATGTTGAATTCTCACTTGTACCTACTCTTATGAAATTCTAAGTTTTTTCACAAAGTGAAAATTGTTACGAAGGTAACCAGCCCCTAGACTGAGGTTCGAATCGTAACACCATCCCACTAACAAGATATTTGTTCAACCCAATCTTAAATGCTACATAAATAAGCTTTGATAATTCTATTTACTCATGTGCAATTCCCACTCAAATCCAACCCCTCTCACTCATGAATTTATCCAACCTAAATTTGAAACTACCCAAGGTCCTAGCTTCAATAACCCTACTAGGCAGACTGTTCCACTCATCAACTACCCTATTTCCAAACCAATACTTTCCTATATCCTTTCTGAATCTAAACTTATCTAATTTGAATCCATTATTGTGGGTTCTCTCTTGGAGAGATATGCTCAAGACCTTATTTATATCCCCTTTGTTAATACCCATTTTCCACTTGTATACCTCTATCATGTCTCCCCTCATTCTTCGTCTTACAAGTGAATGTAATTTTAGGGTCTTCAATCTTTCTTCATACGGAAGATTTCTAATGCTATGTATTAATTTAGTCATTCTACGCTGAATGTTTTCTAACGAATTAATATCCATTCTGTAATATGGAGACCAGAACTGAGCTGCGTAATCTAGGTGAGGCCTTACTAACGATGTATAAAGCTGTAATATAACCTCTGGACTTCTGTTGCTTACACTTCTTGATATAAATCCCAGTAATCTGTTTGCCTTATTACGTACGCTTAGGCATTGCTGTCTTGGTTTAAGGTTGCTGCTTACCATAACCCCCAAGTCCTTTTCGCAATCTGTATGGCTAAGTTCTACATTATTTAACTTATAAGTGCTTGGGTTATGGACACTCCTGAGCTTCAGAACCCTGCATTTATCTACATTGAATTGCATCTGCCACTTTTCTGACCAGGAATTGAGTCTGTCTAAATCCTCCTGAAGTTCCCTGACATCTATGTTAGAATCAATTATCCTACCTATCTTCGTGTCATCAGCGAGCACCCCAGAAATCGTACAATTATATAAGTATAATATTTTAAGTGCTTTTGTAAGTGTATTTTTGGGGGTCTGAAATGGACTAACCTACTTGACATTATTTATTAAGGGAGTAAATTCGTTCGGTAATGGCACTTGAGCAGCCTTCTGGAATGAATTTTGCTCGTTACTCGGGGGTCCACTGTATATATACAGTCAACCCCCGGTTAACGATATTAATCCGTTCCAGAGTGCTTATTGGTAACCGAAAATATCGTTATCCGATTCTATTTTCCCCATAAGAAATAATGGAAATAAAATTAATCCGTTCCAGACACCCAAAAGTATTAAAATAAAATATTTTTTTTACAATATAAGACATGCAATTACATACAAGTTTATGAAAAATAAAGAAATAATAGTACAATAACATGTCACTTACATTTATTGAAGAGTTGTTGATGTGTGGAAGACAGGAGGAGGGGAAAGGATGGAGTAGTATGCTAGTGTTTGGAAGGGGAATCCCCTTCCAATAACACTGCAGGTGGCAAGTTCTTTTCTGGGGTTACTGGCCTTTTTCTTTTAATGCCACTAGGACCAGGTTGAGAGTCACTGGACCCCTCTCTAACAAAAAATCTGTCCAGGGAGCTCTGTGCCTGGCGATTCTTTAAAACATCCCTGAAATGGGACACCACAGTGTCATTGTACAGGTTGCCAGCACGGCCTGCAACAGTTTGGTTAGGGTGATATTCATCCATAAAACCTTGCACCCTGCTCCGCATTCCACAAATCTTTTTAATTACTGAAGAAGGCACCTTCTTCCATCTCTGCTCCACCTCCTCCTCCTCTGAACCATTTTCCTGACCTGTGGTCTGTTGTTGCTGTTGCTGTTGAAGCTCTTGCAGATCTTCAGTGGTTATCTCTTCATTGTGCTCCTCCACCAACTGTTCCACATCCTCACCACTCACCTCCAACCCCATGGACTTGCCCAGTTCCACAATTTCTTGCACGACAGGCTCAGGGTCCTGAGGCTCAGCCTCAAAACCTTCAAAATCCCTCTCTAGGACACAGTCTGGCCACAATTTTCTACAGGCAGAGTTCAAAGTCCTGGTAGTCACTCCCTCCCAAGCCTTACCTATAAGGTGTACACAATGCAGGATATGGAAATGATTTTTCCAAAAGTCTCTTAGGGTCATATGCATGTCTGTGGTCACATCTAAACACTTTTGAAACATTGCTTTGGTGTAGAGTTTTTTAAAGTTGCAAATGACCTGCTGGTCCATGGGCTGGAGAAGAGGAGTGGTATTAGGGGGCAAAAACTTCACTTTGATGAACTTAAAGTTGTGCACAATTTTCTCTGCCAAGTCTGGAGGATGACAAGGAGCATTGTCCATTATCAGGAGGCACTTAAGTGACAAATAATTTTCCTGGAGATATTTCTTCACACTGTGGCCAATTATTTTCCTGGAGATATTTCTTCACACTGTGGCCAAACACGTCATTGAACCAATCTAAGAAAATGTCCCTTGTGACCCATGCCTTACTGTTAGACTTCCACATCACACACAAATTAGACTTGGCGATACCGCATCTGCTAAACACTCGGGGATTTTCAGAATGATAAACCAGTAAAGGCTTCACTTTACAATCACCACTGGCATTAGCACAAAGCATCAGAGTTAGCCTGTCTTTCATAGGCTTATACAATTTTATTTCTTTGCTCGTGTACATGGGTTTACATTACAATCATAAATTGAGGTGCAAGGAGAGCCTCTGGCATGCCTTGGCATTAGGGGCAGCTTAATCTAATGGCTTATAGACTATGAACATAATATTGGAGTAATTGAGTGAGTTTGTATTGGTAGATCATTCAAATTATGATATGATGATAATACATTGTTCATTACAAAATGATGATAGACATTGTAACAAGTGTTTAGTAGGATGGAACATAATAGTAAAAATTAAATTCTTCTTCTTTCAACAAATCGGCCGCTTCCCACCAAGGCGGGGTGGCCCAAAGAGAAAAACAAAAGTTTCTCTTTTTAACTTTAGTAATGTATACAGAAGAAGGGGTTACTAGCCCCTTGCTCCCGGCATTTTAGTCGACTCTTACGACACGCATGGCTTACGGAGGAAGAATTCTGTTCCACTTTCCCATGGAGATAAGAGGAAATAAGAACAAGAACTAGTAAGAAAATAGAAGAAAACCCAGAGGGGTGTGTATATATATGCTTGTACATGAATGTGTAATGTGACCTAAGTGTAAGTAGATGTAATAAGACATGCCTGAAATCTTGCATGTTTATGAGACAGAAAAAAGACACCAGCAATCCTACCATCATGTAAAACAATTACAGGCTTTCGTTTGACACTCACTTGGCAGGGCGGTAGTACCTCCCTGGGCGGTTGCTGTTTACATTGAGCATTTTGAGAGTAATTTACAGTTTGAGTATTTAGTTTAGGGTGATTAGGTGGTAACATAATTGTAAAAATTGAAATTATTTTAGAGGAAAATAACTTTGAGCATTTTTTAAGGCAATTTACAGTATGAGTATTTAGTTTAGGGTGATTAGGTGGGAGTGCATTTTCCTCCTGTGTAATGAACGTCCTGTTTGGCATTTTCTTCCAAAACGCCTGTTTCGTCACAATTGAACACTTGTTGGGGTTGGAATTGTTCAGCCTCTATGTACCCCTTGAATTCCTGCACATATTTTTCAGCCGCACTTTTGTCAGAACTGGCTGCCTCACCATGCCTCACAACACTATGTATGCCACTACGCTTCTTAAATCTGTCAAACCAGCCTTTGCTGGCTTTAAATTCGTTCACTTCAGCACTCGTTGCAGGCATTTTCTTGACGAGATCATCATGCAACTGCCTTGCTTTTTCACATATTATTGCCTGCGTAACACTATCTCCTGCTAATTGTTTCTCATTGATCCACACCAACAACAAATTTTCCACATCTTCCAGCACTTGCGATTTCTGTTTTGTGATCACATTTGCACCTTTCGCAACAACAGCTTCCTTGATTTTACGTGTATTTTCCTTGGCCACAATGGTAGCGATGGTTGAATAGGCTTTGCCATACAGCCTGGCCAGCTCAGTGATATGCACTCCACTTTCATATTTTGCTATTATCTCCTTCTTCACTTCTACCGTATTTCACAGCCTCTTTACCACAGGGCTGGCACTAGGAGCTTTCTTTGGACCCATGGTGGCAGTTGCAAGCACTAAAAACAGTGGAATAATGACAATATACTGGTATGAATGCGTAGGTGGTGGTCGCTCTCGCTTGTAAACAATAGCATACTGACGCTCCCTGGAGTGCCCGCCCAGCTGGCCACGCGACGCCAGGACGAATCGAGTCGGCGGATCATGTAACTGAGCCAATATTTTGATGGAAATGTATCGCTAACCGATTTTATCGTTATCCGACGCCATCGTTAACCGGGGGTTGACTGTATGTATGTATGTATGTATGTGTGTGTATGTGTATATATGTGTATGTGTATATATATGTGTATATATATGTGTATGTGTATATATCATATATATATACACACCCACAGACTCAACCTGAACCTCGATGTTGAATAACCGTTCAGAGAGTCTGCAATCACTGTCATGGTCGGGCATCTCTAGCATGTAAATTTCTCCTTCGATCCACATTTAAATCTCTATGTTGATGCATAGGGGATGAATGAAAGCTGTAAGCCTATCTTGCCTGAAAGCTGGCTACCTTGGAATAGACGTCTACGAGCTGGATGCAGGTATTGAGCAGTGTGGTAGTCGCAAATGGTACTTGTCATGTAGGTTCGTAGGTTGAGTATCCGTCGCCAAGATAGTGTTGTGAATATTTGTGTACTAATCTACTATATATATACACACACACACACACACACACAAACATTGGACCCTCGAGTTTCATGATTAATCCGTTCCAGAGAGTCCACTGAAATGCAAAATTCATGAATGGCGAAACCATTTTCCCCATAAGAAATAATGGAAATCCAATTAATCCGTTCCAGATCAAAAGTATTAACAAAAAATAATTTTTTTTACATGAAATATATTTTTCCATAGGCACATAAAAGAATGACAAATCAAGTGTAAACAATAATATCACACTTACCTTTATTGAAGACTCATGGTGATGTCTGGAAGACTGGAGGAGGTGAGAGGATGAAGTTACACTATTGTTTGGAAGGGGAATCCCCTTCCATAAAGACTTCAGGTACCAAGTCCTTTTCCAGGGTTAATTCCCTTCTTTGTTTTTTAATGGCACTAGGACCAACTTGAAAGTCACTACTACCCTCTACCACCATCACAACCACTACCACCCTCTACCACCATCACTACCACCCTCTACCAGTATCACTACCACTACCACCCTCACAACCACTACCACCCTCTACCAATATCACTACCACTACCACCCTTTACCAGTATCACTACCACCCTCTACCACCATCACTACCACCCTCTACCAGTATCACAACCACTACTACCCTCTACCAGTATCACCACCACTACCACCCTCTACCAGTATCACAACCACTACCACCCTCTACCAGTATCACTACAACTACCACCCTCTACCACCATCACTACCACCCTATACCACCATCACAACCACTACCACCCTCTACCACCATCACTACCACCTTCTACCACCATCACTACCACCCTCTACCACCATCACAACCACTACCACCATCCCTGCCACCCTCTACCACCATCACAACCACTACCACCATCACTGCCACCCTCTACCACCATCACAACCACTACCACCCTTTATCACCACCACTTTCATATTTTTCTGCAATCGTTTTCTTAATTCTTACGTGTTTCTCAACTTCTTTACCAAAGGGTTGGCACTAGAAGCTTTCTTTGGGCCCATGGTGGCTTATTTAGCATTTGTAAGCACAAAAACAAATGGAATACAGTGGACCCTTGGAAATCGAACATTCTTCATTCCAGAATGCTGTTCAAGTGCTGTTACCAAACGAACTTATTCCCATAAGAAATGATGTAAATTAGATTAGTCTGTTTCAGACCCCAAAAAATACACCTATAAAAGCACTTACAATAATAAACTTACATAATACGGCGAGTTGGGAGTGTTCGATTTCCGAGAGTCCACTGTATATTATATGAATGCGTGAGGTGATGGTCACTCGCCCATAAACAATACATACTGACTGTGGTGTCTGAGGCAGGCTGGCTTTGTTTACGGGCTGACGCTGGGAGAAGGGCCAGACACGTACCATACGGCCGCTGAATTGCGAATAAAATCATGAACCGTGAGTCTATTTTTTGCTGAAAAAAGGTGCTGAAAGGCAAAATTCATGAAACACAATGCCGCTGAAACTCGGGGGTCCACTGTATGTATATATACAGTGGACCCTCGGTTTTCTTTCACCTCCAAACTCAAACAATTATGTAAGTGTATTTTCGAAAGTGCTTTTGTAAGTGTATTTTTGGGGATCTGAAATGACTAATCAAATTTACATTTGTCCTTATGGGAACAAATTCGTTCGGTAACGGCACTCAAACAGCATTCTGGAAAGAATTTTCAACGAAAACCGAGGGTCCACTGTATATACAGTGGTACCCCGACTATCGGTCTTAATCCGTTCCAGGAGCTAGACCTTAACACAAAAAATTCAAAACCCGAAACCTTATTTCCCATAAGAAATAATGTAAATACAATTAATCCGTTCCAGACATCCAAAAATATTCACAAAAAAATAATTTTGTAAAGATTAACTATACTTTTACATTCACAAAACAATTATATATATATATAAAGTATAATAAATTTATAATTAAACATTTAAAATAACATTTACTTACCTTTATTGAAGAGAGTTGCTGGCATCTGGAAGATAGAGAGGTGGACAGGGGGAGGGGTTAGCGTTTGGAAGGGGAATCCTACTCCCTGCATGCCTGCTACACTTTCTGCATCCCTTCTACACTCCCTGCATCCCTACTACACTCCCTGCATCCCTACTACACTCCCTGCATGCCTGCTACACTCCCTGCATCCCTGCTACACTCCCTGCATCCCTGCTACACTCCCTGCTACACTCCCTGCATCTCTGCTACACTCCCTGCATCCCTGCTACACTCCCTGCATCCCTGCTACACTCCCTGCATCCCTGCTACACTCCCTGCATCCCTGCTACACTCCCTGCATCCTGCTACACTCCCTGCATCCCTGCTACACTCCCTGCACCCCTGCATCCCTGCTACACTCCCTGCATCCCTGCTACACTCCCTGCATCCCTGCTACACTCCCTGCATCCCTGCTACACTCCCTGCATCCCTGCTACACTCCCTGCATCCCTGCTACACTCCCTGCATCCCTGCTACACTCCCTGCATCCCTGCTACACTCCCTGCATCCCTGCTACACTCCCTGCATCCCTGCTACACTCCCTGCATCCCTGCTACACTCCCTGCATCCCTGCTACACTCCCTGCATTCCTGCTACACTCCCTACATGCCTGCTACACTCCCTGCATCCCTGCTACACTCTCTACATCCCTGCTACACTCCCTGCATCCCTGCTACACTCCCTGCATCCCTGCTACACTCCCTGCATCCTGCTACACTCCCTGCATGCCTGCTACACTCCCTGCCTTCCTGCTACACTCCCTGCATCCCTGCTACACTCCCTGCATCCCTGCTACACTCCCTGCATCCCTGCTACACTCCCTACATGCCTGCTACACTCCCTGCATCCCTGCTACACTCTCTGCATCCCTGCTACACTCCCTGCATCCCTGCTACACTCCCTGCATCCCTGCTACACTCCCTGCATCCCTGCTACACTCCTTCAGTTCGATGGTGTTCCTCACTTTCTTTACCACAGGGGTGCCACTAGGAAGCTTCTTTGGACCCATGGTGACTTATTTCACAGTAACAATCACTAAACCACCAATAAACACAACAAATGTATTGTGAATGTTTGAAAGAGCACGCTGGGTACTGTTCACTCAAGTGTAAACAACGCTAGACTGGCGTCCTGCGTGGCGAGGCGCGCAAGCGCACGCAGGCGGACAGGTCTGGTATGGACTGCTACACGAGTAAAGACCGATACACAAGAAAAATATTGACCGAAAAAAGCAACCTTAACATGAAACAACCATTATTCGGACAGACCGAAACATGGGGTACCACTATATATATTCAGTGGACCCCTGGTTATCGACCTGCTCCCAACTCGAACAATTATGTAAGTGTATTTTTGTATGTGCTTTTGTAAGTGTATTTTTGGGGGTCTGAAACGGACTAATCTAATTTACATTTGTCCTTATGGGAACAAATTCATTCGGTAACGCCACTCGAACAGCATTCTGGAACGAATTATGGCCGATAACCGGGGGTCCACTGTACATATATATATAAATATATATACAGTGGTACCTCGAGTTACGATGGTCCCCAAAATTGCCCTTTTAAGTAAGTTTATTTTTTTAAATGCTTTTGTAAGTATATTTTTGGGGGTGTAAAAGGACTAGTCTATTTTACATTATTCCTTATGGGGATAAATTCGTTTGGTAATGGCACTTGAACAACATTCTCGAACGAAAAAATATCGTAACTCGAGGTACCACTGTATATATATACTGTGTGTGGCCATCAGTAACAGCCTGGTTGATCAGGCTCTGATTCACCATGAGGCATGGTCACAGAACGGGCCGCGGGGGCGTTAACCCCCGGAACTCTCTCCAGGTAAATAGGTAGTAGAAGAAGTCAGTCTCAGAGTAAAAAACTTAGTCCATTGTGTAGTGTGAAATATAGTGTTTAAGGGAAGTGCGTGACGAGCTGGTCGTTTCTGAGATGAATGAGAAGGAAGTAACGAAGTATCATCATGTAAGGGTCTTGGGCATTTAGATGTGGGACCAGAATTGGTCCATCATGGGATGAGCGAGCAACCCAAAAATTGCCGCACCGTAGAGGGAGAAGCTGGAAGCAAGGTCACAGAAGAGCGAAAGTCAGACGTATCAAAAGGGCCGGTCGGAACCCTGGTACCTGAAGTAGGTGACGAACCGGAGACTGTGTGTGACATACACTCTTCCTTCACCTAGACTGTGTGTGACATACACTCTTCCTTCACCTAGACTGTGTTTTACATACACTCTCCCTTCACCTAGACTGTGTGAGATATACACTCTCCCTTCACCCTGACTGTGTGTGACATACACTCTCCCTTCACCTAGACAGTGTATGTCACACAGTCTAGGTGAAGGGAGAGTGTATGTCACACACAGTCAGGGTGTATTGGAAGTGTCTAAAGAGTGGTCCGATAACGAGGCCGGGTCAGAACAGGGTGCAGTAACAGGAAGGGGCCCGGGGGTAGTAGGTTCACGAATTGGGTCGTCCATGGTTAGGTTACTTTTTAAAAAAAAAAAAAAGAAAGAAAATAAAAAAAGGGGGGAACATGGAGGAATGAAAGGGGTGTAAATCCCCCTCTGAGCCCAAGAGGACCTCAGCACCGCCAGTAGTGCAGATGCTGCATGGAACCCGTGCCATACCCTACCCTTCATGCCAGTAAACCAGAAATCCGGGATAGCAACCTCACATCCACCGAGTCACCTCGATGGACAAAAGAGAGGGCAGCTGGAAACCCGCCACAAAGCATAACTCCTTCGGCAACCACCCCCGAAATCTGAAAGGTGGCCTCCAGAGATACACCCATCGATTGAAAGACACCCAAAGTCACCCCCCGGGAGACCGGAGAGGGATTGGGACATCCCCAGGCGATGCAGATTCCACGGCAAACTACACCACCGCCAAGAACCTCAATGGAATGGGATGGACCATGGTACCCTTCTCCCTACATAGGAACCAGGATGCCTGTGGAGAGAATCCCACAGGTTAAAAACAGGAAGGGAATAAGGGAGGGATGAGGAGGAAAAGGAAAAAGGGAGAATGAGGAAAATGGGATAGGGGAGGGGGGATTGGGGGTAATTAGGTTCAGTCTGAGGAAGAAGACCAAGAGGTCCAATTCCTCAGACCGATAGCCATTTTACCACGATAAGGAGCCTCCCTTAACCCTTTCGGGGTTTTGGTCGTACTAGTACGGCTTACGCCCTGGGGTTATTGACATACTAGTAGTACGCCTAAATTCTAGCGCCCTCAAATCAAGCAGAAACAGGCTGTTAGGCATAGATGTGATAGAATGGGTCTGTGCGGTCAGTGTGCGCAGTATAAAAAAATTCCTGCACCACACAGTGCATAATGAGGAAAAAAACTCTGACATTGTTTTTTGTTTAAAACAGCGACTTTGCAGTCTATTTTCGTATGGTATTTATGCTTGTATTCTCGTTTTCTTAGTCTCATTTTATAGAATAGATGATATATTACAGAAATAGAAATAATTTTGACTGGTTTCATGATGACAAGTACAGTGGTACCCCGGTTTACGATGGTCTCCAAACTCGCCCTTTTATAAATAAAAAAAAGGCACAATACCGTGACTGGAACAATACACACACAACCAAAGTGACACTGACTTTGTAAATGGTCCAAGTCGGGCCGAAACGTCGTCGTAAGCTCCTCTCTTTTTATATGTGCGGGTTGTGTGTGTATCGCCCTTTTATGTAAGTTTATTTTTTAAATGCTTTTGTAAGTGTATTTTTTGGGGTCTAAAAGGACTAGTCTATTTTACATTATTCCTTATGGGGATAAATTCGTTTGGTAATGGCACTTGAACAGCATACTGGAACGAAAAAATACATGTATTGTTAACCAAGGTACCACTGTACCTTGAAACTGAGTGCAAAGTAGCGAAAATGTTCGATTTTGGCTGATGTTCAATACACATCAACTGGAGAGTCTAATATTCTTGCACAAGTGTGCTGATATTATTTATACAATTTTTACAATGATGCAGTTGTATACATAACAGTAAATCTTCTATTTTTTGTGAGAATAAAAATTCAAAATGGAAAGCAAAAGTAATGTAAGAGGGGCCTGGAGACGTGACTAATGAACAGAGAAGATGTTATTTTAGTGCCAGGAATGTCTAACTTGTTTATTATAGACCCTATTTTGAAATTGGCATCGTTTGAAATTTGTGTGAAATTGGCCAAATTGCCATTTTCTGACCACTATTTTGGGTAGTTGAAATTGGTAAATAGGTGGTTTCTTGTACTCAATCGATAGAAGAAATGGAGTTCTAGCGAAATAGCTATAATTTTAGTAGACTGAAACATTAGAATTTGCCGAAAATAGGGCTCAAAGTGGGCGAAATCGCCGATGCGTAAATGTCATGGATACCGCTAACTTCGCAAAAGCATAATTCCGTTAGTTTTCGATCAAATTTCATAATTTTTGTGACATTAGGATCGGAAAAAGATTCTCTATCATTTCATAAGATTTTTTTTTTTTTTTTTTTTTAAATTCGTGGACCCTGAGAAGTTTCAGAGACCCCTTGAACAATGGTCCCTCGACTAACAATCTTAATCCGTTCCAGGAGCTAGACCTCAACATGAAAAAATCGTTATTCGAAACCTTATTTCCCATAAGAAATAATGTAAATACAATTAATCCGTTCCAGACATCCAAAAATATTCACAAAACAATTATAAATAGTATATATAAAGTAGTATATGTAATATGTAATATAATTAAACATTTAAAATAACATTTACTTACCTTTATTGAAGAGACTTGCTGGCATCTGGAAGATAGGGAGGAGGACAGGGGGAGGAGGGGTTAGTGTTTGGAAGGGAAATCCCCCACCAAAAGGACTTCAGGTAACAAGTCCCTCTCTGGGGTTACTTCCCTTCTTTGTCTTTTAATCCCACTAGGACCAGCTTGAGAGTCACTAGAACCCTGTCGCAGAAAATAACTGTCCACAGTCCTCTGGTGCCTCTTTAACATTTGCCTGAAGTGCAACATGGCTCTGTCACTGAACTGGTTGCACAGATGGCTCATTTCAGCTTACTCAGGGTGAAATTGTTCAACAAAACTTTGCACATCGTTCCACTTGGGACAAATTTCCCTTAATCCATGAAGAACGCACCTCCTTCACTCCCTCTTCCTCCTCCTGTGAATCAATAACCTCAACTCTGGTGTGATGCTGTTCCAGTTCCAGCTGTTGCAGCTCTTCAGTGGTTAGGTCTACCCTGTGCTCCTCCACCAACTCTTCCACATTCTCACCACTCACCTCCATCCCCAGGCTGTTTCCCAATGCCACAATAGAGTCCACAACAGGCACAGGGTCGTCAGGGTCAGCCTCAAATCCTTCAAAATCCCTCTTTTCAACACAATCCGGCCACAGTGGTCTCCAAGCAGAGTTCAAAGTTCTGGAAGTCACTCCCTCCCAAGCCTTACCTATAAGGCCTATGCAATGGACGATATTAAAGTGATCTTTCCAGAACTCTCTTAGGGTCAATGCAGTGTCTGAGGTCACATCAAAGCACTTCTGAAACACTGCTTTGGTGTACAGTTTCTTGAAGTTTGCAATGACCTGCTGGTCCATGGGCTGGATGAGAGGAGTGGTGTTAGGAGGCAAGAACTTCACTGTGATGAAATTGAACTTGTCAGACAAATAGTCTTGCAAGTTGTGAGGATGAGCAGTAGCATTGTCAAGTACCAGGAGGCACTTGAGTGGCAATTTCTTTTCCAGGAGGTATTTCTTCACACTAGGGCCAAACACTCCAGTCAACCATTCCACGAAGAAGTCCCTAGTGACCCATGCATTAGTGTTAGCCCTCCAATACACACACAAATTATTCCTGTTAACATTGTGTTTCTTGAAGGCTCTGGGATTTTCTGCCTGATACACCAGTAAAGGCTTCACTTTAAAATCACCACTGGCATTGGCACACATCATGAGAGTTAGCCTGTCTTTCTTAGGCTTGTGTCCTGGAAGTGCCTTTTCCTCCTGAGTAATGAAGGTCCTGTTTAGCGTTTTCTTCCAAAACAGGCCTGTTTCATCACAATTAAACACTTGTTGGGGTTCAAATTTTTCAGTGTCTACGAACCCCTTAAATTCACTCACAAACTTTTCAGCTGCACGTTTGTCTGAGCTGGCTGCCTCACCATGTCTCACAACACTGTGTATGCAACTGTTTCTTAAACCTCTCAAACCAGTGTAAACAATGCTAGACTGACGTCCTGCGCGGCGAAGCGCGCAAGCGCGGGCAGGCAGACAGGTCTGGTACGGATCGCTACACGAGAAAAATATTGACCGTAAAAAGTAATCGTTACACAAAAAAATCGTTATTCAGACAGATCGTTACTCGAGGGTCACCTGTATATTTAATATACAAAAATATTTTATTTTAATACTTTTGGGTGTCTGAAACGGATTAATCGAATTTCCATTATTTCTTATGGGGAAAATAGATTCGGAGTTCGTAATATTCGGTGTTAGTAACTCCCACTGAAATGGATTTATTACGAAAACCGGGGGTCCACTGTATTATTCTTTAAAAAAATGATTTTTTTGTGAATATTTTTAGGTGGAACGGATTAATTGTACATACATTACACTCATACCTCTGTTAACAATGGCGTCAGATAGCGATAAATTCGGTTAGTGATACATTTTTACGTCAAAATATTGACTCAGTTTACAATGATTGCTCGGTTTACGATATTCGTCCCGGACGCATCCGCGTGGCGCCCAGCTGTGCGGGCACTCCAGGGAGCGTCAGTATGCTAGTGTGTACAAGCGAGCGACCACCACCCACGCATTCATACCAGTATATTGTCATTATTCCACTATTTTTAGTGCTTGCAACTTCTAAATAAGCTACCATGGGTCCAAAGAAAGCTCCTAGTGCCAGCACTACCTGGAGTCTACCTGGAGAGAATTCCAGGGGTCAACGCCCCCGCGGCCCGGTCCGTGACCAGGCCTCATGTTGGATCAGAGCCTGATCAACCAGGCTGTTACTGCTGGCCGCACACAGTCCAACGTACGAACCACAGCCCGGCTGGTCAAGTACTGACTTTAGGTGCCTGTCCAGTGCCTGCTTGAAGACAGTAAGGGGTTTGTTGGTAATCCCCCTGATGTATGCTGGGAGGAAGTTGAACAATCTTGGGCCCCTGACACTTATTGTGTTGTCCCTCAACGTGCTAGTGGCACCCCTGCTCTTCATTGGGGGAATGTTACATCGCCTGCCGAGTCTTTTGCTTTCGTAGGGAGTGATTTTTGTGTGCAAGTTTGGTACTAAGCCCTCGAGAATTTTCCATGTGTATATAATAATGTATCTCTCCCGCCTGCGTTCTAGAGAGTACAGGTTTAGGAACTTCAAGCGTTCCCAGTAGTTGAGGTGGTTTATCGCACTTATGCGTGCGGTGAAGGTTCTCTGCACATTTTCAAGGTCAGCAATTTCACCCGCCTTGAAAGGTGCCGTTAGTGTGCAGCAATATTCTAGCCTAGATTGAACAAGCGATCTGTAAAGTGTCAACATAGGCTTGGCATCCCTGGTTTTGAAGGTTCTCATTATCCATCCTGTCATTTTTTGAGCAGATGCAATTGCTACTTTGTTATGGTCCTTGAAGGTGAGATTCTCTGACATGATCACTCCCAGGTCTTTGACATTAGTTTTTCGCTCTATTGTGTGGTTGGAATTAGTTTTGTACTCCCAAGAGATTTTAATTTCTTCACGTTTCCGTATCTGAGTAATTGAAATTTCTCATCATTGAACTTCATATTGTTTTCTGCAGCCCATTTAAAGATTTGGTTTATGTCTGCTTGGAGTCTAGCCGTGTCTTCAACGGTGGACACTGTCATACAGATTCGGGTGTCATCTGCAAAGGAAGACAAAGCACTGTG
>WNWK01038480.1:0-17916 GCA_009830355.1 Cherax destructor | reverse complement strand
GATGAATTAGTAAAATGATTTTTTTGTTTTTTTTTATTGAAATCAGAAAATTTCACCCCATAAGGAACTTGATCCAAGGAATTTAGAGCAGGAAAAAATTAAAATTTAAGTAATTTTGATAAAATCAAAGTAGGTAAGTCTGAGCCATACAGGGATAGCCCTTTCGGGGAGTGAGCCATACAGGGACTTTCTCCACTACTTATATATATATTATATATATATATATATATATATATATATATATATATATATATATATATATATATATATATATATTTAATATATATATATATATATGTCGTGCCGATTAGGTAAAACTGCATCATCAAAATTGTCCTTTCTAAAATTTTCTTATACGTTTAAAGATATATTTTTCATTTATGTTAATGTAAGAATTTATAATTTTGTACCAAGAGAAACTTTGAAACCTACCTAACCTTATTACAACAAGCGCAATTTAATTTAGCCTAACCAACTAAATATATTTTAGATACGTTAACATTAATTTAATAATAAACAAACACAATGAAATATATTTTTTCGTTATGTTCAGAATGATTTTGGCGAAATTATTGCATACACAAATTTTCACTTGTCTTATATTACAAGGTGAGCGTTGCTATTTAAGCCAAAATCGCAAGTTTTACCTAATCGGCACGACATATATATATATATATATATATATATATATATATATATATATATATATATATATATATATATATATATATTATAATAATTTTCACTTGTCTTATATGGAAGAAGAGCGTTGCTATTAAGCCAAATCGAGTTTTACTAATCGACGACTATATTATTATATATATATATTATTATATATATATATATATATATATATATATATATATGTCGTGCCGATTAGGTAAAACTTGGATTTTGGCTTAAAGCAACGCTCACCTTGCCATATAAGACAAGTGAAAATTTGTGTATGCAATAATTTCGTCAAAATCATTCTGAACATAACGAAAAATATATTTCATTGTGTTTGTTTATTATTAAATTAATGTTAACGTATCAAAATATATTTAATTGGGTTAGGCTAAATTAAATTGCTCTTGTTGTAATAAGGTTAGGTAGGTTTTCAAAGTTTCCTTGGTACAAAATTATAAATTCTTACATTAACATAAATGAAAAAATATATCTTTAAACGTATAAGAGAAAATTTTAGAAAGAACTAAATTTTAGATGAGTTCTTGCTAATTGACCAGTTTTACTTAATCGGCACGACATATATATATATATATATATATATATATATATAAAAAAACGTGCCGATTAGGTAAAACTGGCGATTTGGCTTAAATAGCAACGCTCTTCTTGCCATATAAGACAAGTGAAAATTTGTGTATGCAATAATTTCGCCAAAACCATTCTGAACATAACGAAAAAAATATATTTCATTGTGTTTGGTTTTTATTAAATTAATGTTAACGTATCTAAAATATATTTAGTTGGGTTAGGCTAAATTAAATTGCGCTTGTTGTAATAAGGTTAGGTAGGTTTTCAAAGTTTCTCTTGGTACAAAATTATAAATTCTTACATTAACATAGATGAAAAAATATATCTCTAAACGTATAAGAGAAATTTTTAGAAAGGACTTAATTTTAGATGAGTTCTTGCTAATTGACCAGTTTTACCTAATCGGCACGACATATATATATATATATATATATATATATATATATATATATATATATATATATATATATATATATATATATATATATATATATATATTTTCAAGACAAAATACTATGGGAGTAAAACAACATAGATAACTCAGAGCTACATGTCAAATACTTCGTCCAACTCCCGGCAGTAGGCCAGGTCCCAGAATACTGCAGGCATTTCCCTCTGGATTAGGTAAAACTTGCGATTTTGGCTTAAATAGCAACGCTCTTCTTGCTATATAAGACAAGCGAAAATTTGTGTATGCAATAATTTCGCCAAAATCATTCTGAACATAACGAAAAAAATATATTTCATTGTGTTTGTTTATTATTAAATTAATGTTAACGTATTTAAAATATATTTAGTTGGGTTAGGCTAAATTAAATTGCGCTTGATATAATAAGGTTAGGTAGGTTTTCAAAGTTTCTCTTGGTACAAAATTATAAATTTTACATTAACAGAAATGAAAAAAAAATATCTTTAAATGTATAACAGAAAATTTTAGAAAGGACTTAATTTTATAATGAGTTTCTTGCTAATTGACCAGTTTTACCTAATCGGCACGACATATATATATATATATATATATATATATATATATATATATGATATATAATTGCTTTATATATATATATATATATATATAATATATATATATATATATATATATATATATATATATATATATATATATATATATATATATGTCGTCCGATTAGGTAAAACTTGCTATATAAGACAAGCGAAAATTTGTGTATGCAATAATTTCGCAAAATCATTCTGAACCTAACGAAAAAAATATATTTAATTGTATTTGTTTATTATTAAATTACTGTAAACGTATCTAAAATATATTTAGTTGGGTTAGGCTAAATTAAATTGCGCTTGTTATAATAAGGTTAGGTAGGTTCTCAAAGTTTCTCTTGGTACAAAATTAAAAAATTACACTACCATAAATGTAAAAAAGATATCTTTAAACGTATAAGAGAAAATTTTAGAAAGGACTTAATTTTAAATGAGTTCTTGCTAATTGACCAGTTTTACCTAATCGGCACGACATATATATATATATATATATATATATATATATATATATATATATATATATATATATATAAATATGTCGTGCCGATTAGGTAAAACTTGCGATTTTGGCTTAAATAGCAACGCTCACCTTGCCATATAAGACAAGCGAAAATTTGTGTATGCAATAATTTCGCAAAATCATTCTGAACATAACGAAAAAAATATATTTCATTGTGTGTGTTTATTATATACATGCATATGCGCTCGTGCATACATACAAGAATGTATACTACTACGCATGCATAGCCATACTTCCATACATACACTACGGTATACATACAGTGATATATTCTCACACGTATGCATACACTCATTCACTTATACAAAAAAATGTTCATTCATATGTCTATTCATATGCAAACTCTTATAAATACACACAAACATATAAACAGAAGCGTATATACGTAAATGTTTTCATGTATAATTGCATACGGGTATGTATTTAATAATGTGTATTTGGAAACATTGTTTCAAAATCATTTTTTTGACCACCTAACTCCATTCATTATGCTGCATTGAGTTACACGGGGCTGAGCTTATCTCTTGCACGAACATCTGTCCCTAATCAAGTTATTATTTCTAGATTAACTTTATGATTATATTTGAGAGTCCAGGTTCTTGAGCCAGTAAGTGTGACTCATCTTTGCACGTAGTTAGTTTTGGATCAACTGAATAACATTTGGTCAGCCTTGTGCATATTTAGTCAAGTCGACATTAAGGTGTCCTAACTTCGAGGTTTGACATTATGCGAGGAATCACAGGTTAACCATTAGTGGTCGAGAAGGAAATAAACATTGTTTTCTTATTATAGTTAAGTGACACAAGTGATAATTATGCTTCATTCAAATTCGAGGCAAATTCCACTGTTGGACTCCAGTGAGCGACATAACTCATCGTTGTCTTGTATAAAGAAGTAGACAATGAGTCCAACACTGCTGGTGACATTTCCACACAACCAACAAAACTTCAACGGTTGAAGCTGTGAAGTTTAATAGCTAATAACATGGGAAAAAACAGATAGTAAGAGAAGACAAAGGACTTAAGGAGGAATATAAAATTGTGAACAAATGTCAATACGATTTTCGTCAAATACGTCTCAATAATGTTATATATGTTGTTACTTATAATGTGAAAAATCACGAAAGCGATTGGAATTTCACTATTTTTCACAGTCTTTGTTCTGCACATATATATATATGTCGTGCCGATTAGGTAAAACTGGTCAATTAGCAAGAACTCATCTAAAATTAAGTCCTTTCAAAAATTTTCTCTTATACGTTTAAAGATATATTTTTTTCATTTATGTTAATGAAAGAATTTATAATTTTGTACCAAGAGAAACTTTGAAAACCTACCTAACCTTATTACAACAAGCGCAATTTAATTTAGCCTAACCCAACTAAATATATTTTAGATACGTTAACATTAATTTAATAATAAATAAACACAATGAAATATATTTTTTTCGTTATGTTCAGAATGATTTTGGCGAAATTATTGCATACACAAATTTTCACTTGTCTTATATGGCAAGGTGAGCGTTGCTATTTTAGCCAAAATCGCAAGTTTTACCTAATCGGCACGACATATATATGTCGTGCCGATTAGGTAAAACTTGTGATTTTGGCTTATATAGCAACGCTCATCTTGCCATATAAGACAAGCGAAAATTTGTGTATGCAATAATTTCGCAAAAATCATTCTGAACCTAACGGACAAAATATATTTCAATGTGATTGTTTATTATTATATTAATATTAACGTATCTAAAATATATTTAGTTGGGTTAGTCTAAATTAAATTGCGGGAATAAAAATGTATAAATTCAAGGATTATGTGGAGTAAAATAAAGGTTGGATGTGAAAAGTGGGTTATAGTAGGTGTTCATGCAGAGGAGAGAGAGAGAGAGAGATTTTGGGAAATGTTGAGTGAGTGTGTGGGGAGTTTTGAACCAAGTGAGAGAGTAATTGTGGTTGGGGATCTTAATGCTAAAGTGGGTAAAAATGTTGTGGAGGGAGTAGTAGGTAAATTTGGGGTCCAAGGGGTAAATGTAAATGGGGAACCATTAATTGAACTATGTGTAGAAAGAGGTTTGGTAATAAGTAATACATATTTTATGAAAAAGAGGATAAATAAATATACAAGTTATGATATAGCACGTAAGGAAAGTACTTTGTTAGATTATGTATTGGTGGATAAAAGGTTGATGGGTAGGCTTCAGGATGTACATGTTTATAGAGGGGCAACGGATATATCGAATCATTATTTAGTTGTAGCTACAGTTAGAATAAAAGGTTGATGGGACAAAAAGAAAATGGCAACATCAAGTAAGAGAAAGGTAAAAGTGTATAAACTAAGGGAGGATGAAGTTAGGGTGAGATATAAGCAACTATTGTCAGAAAGGTGGGCTAGTGCAAGTATGAGTAGTGGGGGGGTTGAAGAGAGTTGGGATAGTTTTAAAAATGCAGTATTAGAATGTGGGGCAGAAGTTTGTGGCTATAGGAGGGTGGGTGCAGGAGGAAAGAGGAGTGAGTGGTGGAATAAAGACGTAAAGGGTGTGATAAAAGAGAAAAAGGTAGCTTATGAGAGGTTTTTACAAAACAGAAGTGTTAATAGAAGAGCAGAGTATATGGAGAGTAAAAGAAAGGTGAAAAGAGTGGTGAGAGAGTGCAAAAGAAGAGCAGATGACAGAATGGGAGAGGCTCTGTCAAAAAATTTTGCTGAAAACAAGAAAAGTTTTTGGAGAGAGATAAACAAGGTAAGAAAACCTAGGGAACGAATGGATTTGTCAGTTAAAAACAGAGTAAGGGAGGTATTGGGTAGATAGCGGGAATATTTTGAGGATCTTTTAAATGTCGATGAAAAAAGGGATGCGGTAATTTCATGAACTGGCCAGGGAGGTATAAGATCGTTTAGGAGTGAAGAAGAGCAGGATGTGAGTGTGGGGGAGGTGCGTGAGGCATTACGTAGAATGAAAGGGGGTAAAGCAGCTGGAACTGATGGGATCATGACAGAAATGTTAAAAGCAGGGGGGATATAGTGTTGGATTGGTTGGTATTTTTGTTTAATAAATGTATGAAAGAGGGGAAGGTACCTAGGGATTGGCAGAGAGCATGTATCGTTCCTTTATATAAAGGGAAGGGGGATAAAAGAGAGTGTAAGAATTATAGGGGAAAAAGTTTACTGAGTATACCAGGTAAAGTGTATGGCAGGGTTATTATTGAAATAATTAGAGGTACGACAGAGAGTAGGATGCAGATGAGCAAGAAGGCTTTAGAGTGGGTAGGGGATGTGTAGATCAAGTGTTTACAGTGAAGCATATATGTGAACAGTATTTAGATAAAGGTAGAAAAGTTTTAATTTCATTTATGGATTTAGAAAAGGCATATGATAGAGTGGATAGGGAGCAATGTGGCAAATGTTGCAAGTGTATGAAATAGGTAGTAAGTTACTGAAGGCTGTAAAGAGTTTTTATGAGGATAGTGAGGCTCAGGTTAGAGTGTGTAGGAGAAAGGGAGATTACTTCCCGGTAAAAGAAGGTCTTAGACAGGGATGTGTGATGTCACCATGGTTGTTTAATATATTTATAGATGGGGTTGTAAAAGAAGTAAATGCTAGGGTGTTGGGGAGAGGGGTGGGATTAAATTATGGGAAATTAAATGCAAAATGGGGATTGACACAGTTACTTTTTGCTGATGATACTGTGCTTATAGGAGATTCTAAAGAAAAGTTGCAAAGGTTAGTGGACGAGTTTGGGAGGGTGTGTAAAGGTAGAAAGTTGAAAGTGAACATAGATAAGAGTAAGGTGATGAGGGTAACACACGATTTAAATAAAGAAAAATTGGATATCACATTGTAGGGATTATGGAAGAAGTAAATGTTTTCAGATATTTGGGAGTTGACGTGTCAGCGGATGGGTTTACAAAAGGATGAGGTTAACCATAGAATTGATGAAGGAAAAAAGGTGAGTGGTGCGTTGAGGTATCTGTGGAGACAAAAAACGTTATCCATGGAGGCAAAGATGGGAATTTACGAAAGTATAGTTGTACCAACACTCTTATATGGGTGTGAAGCCTGGGTTGCAAATGCTGCAGCGAGGAGGAGGTTGGATACAGTGGAGATGTCCTGTCTAAGGGCAATGTGTGGTGTAAATATTATGCAGAAAATTCGGAATGTGTAAATTAGGAGAAAGTGTGAAGTTACTAAAAGTATTTGTCAGAGGGCTGAAGAGGGGTTGTTGAGGTGGTTTGGTCATTTAGAGAGAATGGATCAAAGTAGAATGACTTGGAGAGCGTATAGATCTGTAGGGGAAGGAAGGCGGGGTAGGGGTCGTCCTAGAAAAGGTTGGAGGGAGGGGGTAAAGGAGGTTTTGTGGGCGAGGGGCTTGGACTTCCAGCAAGCATGTGTGAGCGTGTTAGATAGGAGTGAATGGAGACGAATGGTTTTTGGGACTTGACGAGCTGTTGGAGTATGAGCAGGGTTACATTTTGTGAAGGGATTCGGGGAAACCAGTTAATTGATTTAGTTGGACTTGAGTCCTGAAAATGGGAAGTACAATGCCTTTACTTTAAAGGAGGGGTCTGGGATAGGGACAGCTGGGAGGGACTATTCTCAGCTGTCGTATCTGAGTGCCTCTGCAAAGACAGTGATTATGTATGAGTGTGGTGAAAGTGTTGAATGATGATGAAAGTATTTTCTATTTGGGGATTTTCTTTCTTTTTGAGTCACCTCGGTTGGAGACGGCCGACTTGTTGAATATATATATATATATATATACAAGTTGTGCAGAATAGGTAAAACTGGTCAGTTAGAAAGAACTCATTTAAAATTAAGTCATTTCTCAAATTTTGTCATATACGTTTAAAGATATATATTTTTCATTTATGTTAATGTAAAATTAATAATTTTGTACCAAAAGCACCTTAGTAAACTTACCTAACCTTATTAAAGAAAGTTAGGTAATTTTTTTCAAAGACAATGATATAAAGATATTCAATTTTGGACCAAAACTAACTTAGAAACCTCACCTAACCTCTTTTAAACTAACTCCTATTTTTTTTAGATAAATTCTGTTATATACGTATATCATACGTTAATTTAAATATATTTAGTATTTCATATAATTAATGATATATATATTTTTTGTCCTAATGGCAAGTACTGGTTTTCGAACAGAGTTGTAGATGCGTGGAACAATCTTCCGAGTAGGGTGATAGAGGCTAGGACCTTGGGTGGCTTTAAAAAGAGATTGGACAAATATATGAGTGGGAGGGGCTGGGTTTGATTAGTGTCGTGAGTACAGGAGTAAATTCTTAGGTAGTGGTGGTTTTGATAAGGACCTGCCTTGTATGGGCCAGTAGGCCTTCTGCAGTGTTCCTCCATTCTTATGTTCTTATGTAATGCCGATTTTTGGCAAAACAAAATTTCAGTCTGCAAAATAGGCCAAATTCGGCGAGTCGGTTTAAACGGCTTAAGTCAATCCGAATAAGGGTTCTATAATTATCTCTCGGACTCTAATGATTCTAGTTTTATAAACTAATTTAGAACTATAAACAATTTCCAGCTAAAAAAACAACCTAATTTAGTACTATTCTTGTCATAAAAAGATATCAGTATTAAATATTAAAACCAGTGAGAAGAGATTGACAAAAATACATTTAACATGATTTATTGGGAATAAAAAATTATCACACTCACCCATCGAATAAGGAGGTACTTTTTACGATACTTTGAAGTCATGTTGAGGAAGGTTTGGATGTTATGGGAGCCATTCCAGGAGGCTGGGAATGTGTTCTGCAGCTTTGGTAACATGGCACTTGCACATGACAACTGTACACCGGTGTTGAAAATTTGAATCTGATCTGATTAAACCTTTTCGTGTATGAACGAAATAATCTAGAAAAGTTGGATATGATATGGTACAAGGTATATCTAACCAAACAAGGGCTCGAAATAATGGATTCAGTTTGGAAAATTCATATTAAGGATAAAGGAACGTGCACTTTGTTATCAGAAACTTCCGGGTCAGTGAAGATCATACGTTTAATAATAATAATAATAATAATAATAATAATAATAATAATAATAATAATAATAATAATAATATTAATAATAATAATAATAATAATATCTTTATTTACTACAAGTACATGTGCAAGGTATACAGGCCTAGCTGACATCAATGACATACTACTATATAGAAAGTCCCTTGTTATGCAGAGCATTTCGGGCAAATTAGGTCCTTGTCCCAGGATGCGACCCACACCAGTCGACAAACTCCCAGGTACCCTTTTTACTGATGGGTGAACATAGACTTCCGGTGTAAAGAAACACGCCCAATGTTTCTACCCGCGCTGGGAATCGAACGCAGACCCTTGCCGTGTGAAGCCAGAGCTTTAGTGGTCAGGCCACGGGGCAACGTTTAATTTATTGATTTCAATATTATTATTATTTCCCAGGATTAAGACAGCACTTTTCTAATGAATTGCATTTGACAGATTTCCAACCAAAATATTAATTTCTTCAAACAGAACTGTAATTCTTAGGTATCTTCCTATTTGGCAATTTTTTTTAATCATACATAAAACTAATATATCTAAATCTGTCTGTTGCTGCTTTCTTCATCTGACTCGTTTGTGGAATTCTGTAAAAGCTCTTTCTGATGTTAAATAAACTCTCTATCAATTATCAGGGTTCACCTCATCAAATGCTTTACTGAAAATTTAATAAATTTGTTGCTTGAGAAATTCCCTTTCCATATCCCGGTTGTAACTTATGTTCATCAAATTATATTCTAATTATATAATTTTTATTAAATCTTATAAACTGTTCACTATTTTCTACATCTATCAAACGATATCCCATTAGCAGTGATATGTTGATATGTTTATCAGGGTACAGGGACATACTTTATGCTAGTCAAGCTTTTCATTTGAGAATCGTTTCTCTGATGACCTTCATATTATGTATTTTTATTCATAAAATAATTTATATAGTTGTTTCTTATTATTCTATGAATTCATTTGTTGAAAATCCAAACTCTTGTTTATCCTTAAACGGTTCTTTCTCCTAATATTTGTTTTGTATACTTGTGAGAAACTTTGCAGATTTTTTCAGTGTTTTCCATGACAAAGCTGCGAAGTTTAAATTCCTAAACAAATACAGTATATAGTGTTTGTCAGTAGTGGCAATCTATTCTTTTGATGCATCAGTAATTACCTATCTTCACCCCATGTTCTCATTTGACATTTTATTCTTTTTTTGTTAGATTTTATTTGAATGAAAGATTTTGACGCTCTTGATAGTGTGAGATATTTAAAATAAAAGTTTGTTTTGCACCCAGAGTTTTTATTCTTGTCGGAAAGAAAAATACTGGTTCTCTGTCCAGCTTGCCAAATATTTTAGAATATGTCGGATTACCAGTCATTTTTTTCATAATTTTCTTCGAGATTATCAATAATTAGCTAGTAGTTTCTAAACTCCACTGTAATATGCACAGTGACATTTTGAGACTTTGGCAGTAAAATTAAAGGTATTGTTCTTTCATCATTTACATCAAGCTCTTCTAAAGTCTTTATGTTATATAAAAGGAGAGTAATATAACTGGAGAGTCTTCTAGGGTTTCTTTGTTTGTCACAACCAAGTCAAACGGGTTATTCATTCTAGTTGGTTCTGTCAGGAACTATTTTAAAGAGCAGCCTTAGACATGATCTAGGTTATCGAAGGACTCTAGACACCACTCAAAGAATACCAATCTGTTTAGGTGAGTCTGATGAAAGAAATTCTTTTGCGTAAGTACTGATCTCTCGGAAAAATAGTATTATTTTGTATGATCACAAATTCCTTTTAGAGACCACGAAGCCAGTGGCACGTTTGTATAACAAATAATTACTTTAACCTTTCTTAACAAAGGCTTGTGTCACCCTAAGGGACAACGGCGCTCGTGCCTTCGAGGTAATAAGCGGGGCCGTCCATTATCAACCACAGAGGAGATAGGTTTGCTGCCTTCCGTATAATCAGGAATTGATTTGTAAAGCTGATAGAGAGGAGCAGGGAATAGGAACTTTGCTTTGAGGTCAGTAGTGACCAGATAAAAAATGAGAACTGTTTTTTTTCGTAGAACAATAATTAAGAATCAGGTGCCATAAATCTTGAATTTCTAGGATAGCAACTTTTGTCGCCTTTCCTCGCCATTTTGTTTGTTTAGAATGGGAAAATAGATAATGACATTTTGTCATTGTTGATCATTGTATTAGATAGGGAAGGGAGATTCTAATTTCTGCAAAGTTAGGACTATATATACTGAACCTCAACCTAATCGTTTTGTATATTATATTCTTGAGAACAATAATGGTGCTGGTACCATTTTATCTCTTTTAATGTCGAAATGGTAGAGGAATATATTACATTATTGTTTTATTTTGCCTTGATCTTAGTGATGCGCCCTTGATCCAAGGAACTGCACTTATATTCCCCTTGTTTGAATCACATTCAACAAGAGATACACTTACTGACAACTTTATTGGGTGCACTTGTACACCTGTATGGTAATGCAAATATCTAATCAGCTGCCCACTTAGAATCACCTCAGTGCCTACAAGCATGCAGACATGGTCAAGTAGTTCAGCTGTTGTTCAGACTGAACATCAGAATGAACCCTGAAATGATTTTTAGTGCCATACGGATTGAGAATCTCAAAAACTGCAAGACATGAGACATTACCAAAACTAACACACACACACACACACCACCAACTAGACCATAACATGACCACCAAATCTAAGACATACACCTACAACTAAGACATGAGACATAACCCAAAGTAAGACATATTCAAAATCTAAGACACGAACACATAATAAGCCATAACACAAACACTATAACCTGACCACAAACTAATACACAACATGAGACATAACCAAAATCTAAGATATATTAAAAAATCTAAGACATATACACAAAATAAGATATAAGCACAAAAATACCATGTCACGATCACAACCAACTATAACATATCATGTACCCCCAAAATCTTAGAATCACCAACTAAGACATATCATGAACACACACAACTAAGACACGACATAGAAGGAGATGGAGGTCTTGATCTGAGGAATTGGAAAACCCCAAAACATCGAAAAAGGGTAAATGTGACAACCCTGTAAAACTTGATCAGAGGAGATGAAGCATTAAAAAATGGAAATTTTGTAGAATTCATTGAAAATCGAGGTAAAAGCTTGATCCAAGGAGATGGAGATAAAATCTTGATCCTAGGAGATGGAGGGTGGCTCAAAAAATTGGAAAAATCGAGGTAAAATCTTAATCCAATGAGATAGAGGTAAAATCTTGATCCAAGGAGATGGAGCATTAAAAAATTGTGTCTTTGGTCACCATAGGGACCTTGCAAAAAATTTCGAAAAAATCGATTAATTCGAAAAAATAGCAAATTCAAAAAAAAGGGGAGGGGGTAAAAAAAAAAGTGGGGGCGATCTGGGAGTAAGGGGGCGCACCAGGAAGTGAAGGGGATTGAAGCGTCATTAACACAAAGGTGCAAATTTTCACACGTATGTGTTAATGTGGGGTGAGGCGGGGGGACCAGAAGTGGGGGTGGGCAGACCATGCACACGGCGGCCATCTTGGGTCACTTTGGCATATGGCGCTGAGGCACCAAGTACACTACTCAAGGTATACGGGCCTAGCAGACATCAATGACATACTTTTATATAGAAAGCTCCTTGTTATGCAAAGCATTTCGGGCAAATTAAGTCAGTTTTGTCCCAGGATGCGACCCACACCAGTCGACTAGTACCCTCGCCGATTGGGAGGGAGGCTTGAACAGTGGTCCCACGATCAGCAAGTCCAACATTCTACCACCTGATGGAATGCATGTACAGAAGTATTGTTTCCTAATTTTCCCAATTAGAAGCCTGGTAGATTGTTGAACCTATTAATCTTGAGCCACGATTCAAGCCTTCCGTCCATCTTTCTGTTTCTGACAGAATACATGTTCAGAAGTAGTTTTCGAATCTTTCCGATTAAAAGCCTGGTTGCTCAAATGGTAAAGCATTGGAAGTATTAATCTTGGTACTATGGTTCAAGCCTCACTTCCATCCTTCTCTTTATTCTTTTACAGTCATTTATTATGACTTAATCTGATTTCATTTAATCCATTCTTAAAGGTAATTATTGAAGGGTTTGAAGAAAGGGCCCTAAACTGATCCCTGTGGTATGCCATCTGCTACTAGTTTCCATTCTGACTCCATTCCATTTATTGAAACGCTCTACTGCCTATCAGTCAGTTATGTCTCAATCTATAGTAAATTATTTCCCCCAAGAATGTGAGTCACAATTTCTGTAACTGTCTCTTGTATGGGACTCTATAAAATACCTTATTAAAGACAATGATACCAATAGAATATTCTTTATCTAGATCATGTGAAGATATGCTAAATGGATTCTCAGAGAAACAGTAACACTGGGGCATCTAGTAAAATAGAAAGGTCCCAGATTAGATTTAGACGAGAATGATTTGCGTCAGGGATATTGTCTCGAGGAATCTCTCGCCGAAGTGTCCAGATTAATGGTACAAGTTTCTCACACACTGGCAACTGACTTTTATGATACCTTACCTAACCTGATGGATTACATGAGAACTGAAATGTCTATAGGGAACCTCATAGGAATGGTAACTTTAGACTTGCAAAAGGCCTTCGATACTGCCAACCATAATGTATTATGTAAGAAACTTCAAGCTATCGGCATAGGTTCCACAGACTGGTTTAAGTCCTATCTTAGCAATAGGAAACAAATTGTCAAAATCAACAAAACAGAATCAGAACCACTGCCGATATCATGTGGAGTTCCCCAAGGTAGTATTATGGGTCCCTTATTATTCCTGTGTTATGTAAATGACATGTCCATCAGTGTCAAGTGCAAACTCCTACTGTATGCGGATGACAGTGCTCTGTTAGTATCAGGTAAAGACCCACAAGATATAGCTAATGTATTAACACTGGAACTAGAGTCCTGCAGCAAATGGTTAGTAGATAACAAGTTATCGTTACACCTCGGGAAAACAGAAGCCATACTCTTTGGCACGAAATATAAACTGAGCAGGGTAAATAATTTTAATGTCCGGTGTAATGGGGAATCCATCACCTCAGTTTCCTCAGTAAAATATCTGGGAATCCCCTTTGACCCATGCATGTCAGGAGAATTGATAGGGAACAGTGTAGTAAAGAAAGCGAATGCCAGACTGAAGTTCCTCTACAGACAAGCACAGACCTACTGAGGCTCGCAGGACCCTATGTCTTGCCCTTATACAATGTCATATTGACTACGCTTGCTCTTCATGGTACTCTGCCTTGACCAAAATAACTGAAAGATAAACTGCAAATCACACAGAACAAAATTATAAGATTCATCCTGGACCTGGGCCCAAGAGAACATGTAGGCCAGGATAAATTACAACAATTAGATATGCTGAATATTGAAGACAGAGTAAAACAACTTAAGTTGAATCAAGTTTATAAAATTGCTCATAAACAGTGTCCAGAATATCTTGCTGCCAATTTTGTCAGGGCTGGGAACCAAAGCAGTCATAGTACTAGGGGGAGAGAGCACAACTTTGTAGTACCCACAGGCAATGGCCAGGCTTCAAACACCTTTTATTGTACAGCAATAAAGGAATGGAACAGACTGCCTGCACATGTCAAAGCCAGTTATAGCATCAGTTAGTTCAAGAAGAGAGCCAAAAGGTACCTAATGAATGTAGCGACAGAAAGGGAGGAGAATGATTTTTATTTTTTTTTAGATAACATACATGTACATGTAAATTACTCTTTTTACCTTATTCCTTTTAATTTTAGTATAATAACTAGTATCTACTAGTGTCTAATATTAAGGTATTAAATGGACCCCAATGGAAATAAGTCACTCTGTCTGACTTTTTGGGTTATCCTAGGTTTTCTACACATATGCTGCTATGTATGATAATCTACGTAACTGTATTTGTGTATACCTGAATAAACTTACTTACTTACGCCACCTTATTCACCTGAGTATTCAGTGTTGCTAATTTCCCTCCCTATGAGGCTATCAAAGTTAAGGAAGTCGGCATTTCCGTCATTATAATTAGGTCTTGGTCAGGGAATTCCTCTGACTTCAGTCCAACTGAGAATGTTTGCAACCATCTCATGGAAAAAAATGCAAATCGCATTGTCTTTGGAGAACTGAAGAAAATTTTCATCATAATTTATATGCATTATTTCAAGAATCTCTCTGATAGTTCGACTTCAGGAATTGAACAAGTGATTAAAGCTAAAGCGGACTGACCCAACATTCGCATAAAATAATAAAGTCAGTTTTGAGTTCGTTGTTTCTTTCTCGTTTTATTAATATTTTAGTGTAAAATGATGTGAAATGGTAAAATGTCGACGATTTCTATTGTAGGCAGTGTATATGGAGCATCTGTTGCACTAGTCCCTTAACAACTTTTAATAAATTGATCTATCTCGTCTTGTTTCATATATTTTCAACATAATTTGCATAGGAATAACTAATATATGAAGGAATCTTTGCAATTTTCTGTACTTTTTAAGAAAACCTTTAAATCTCATAAGGGTAGTAATTTCAAGAAAAGTAATATTTTTCTAACAAAGCAGGTAATTTTTCTTAAAAGTTAGTTTTACGAAACGATCGTGATTTTACGCAAGATAATTTTTTCATAAGATGCTTATTTTCTTATAAAAGACAACTATTTTCATGAAAGGTAACATGTTTTACATAAGAGAGAATGATTTAATAAAAGGTAATGTTAAAGTCATGATTTTCATAAAAAAGAAGCATTTTAATCAGGGACTGAAATTAGTGTAGAGGGTTGAAGTCCTGGAGACCCGAACATTTGTAAATCTTTGGTTTGGAACAAACTTCATATTGTTTCTTACCTGGGTTTTAAGAAATTAGGAAAACCACTGATTTATACCCGGACTCGGTCGTATAAACTTTACTTAAACTTGAAAAAAAAAAAAACAGTTCGTGCGGAAATTGTTGTAATGTTCATTTCTACCGCAAGGTGATGCATAATCAAGATCAGCTGGTGATTTACGTGATAAATAACTTAGGTTATCATTCTCATACTTTTTTGAAAAGGGACTAAAAACAAGAGTCACGTTCTCTCCTGTCAGCCAGGAAAGTGACAGAAACTGAGCTGTCCACTGTAGTTTTATAAACAGCCAAGTGTCCAGTAACTATGGAATTTTTTTTTTCTTTGTTAAAGGTACACATTATCTTGTCTAAGATTCCATTTAGAGAATAAATACTCTGATCGATAATATTATGTTATTGAGCAAATATTCTAACTTTTATTCAATATTCTTTTATGAACAGTGTAGTACTATGTGTATAATATGCAGTTTATTTTTAGTAGATTATAAAGAAAATGAAAAAAATTGAGATTATTTTTCTTTGTATATTAGAATATCGTATTTTTTCTTACTTCTATATTAATTAACATATTCCTAGCTTGTAAATTAGCTCATTTTTTACACTGAATATAACAAAATTTATATATACGGTTTCAAAGCAAGGTTACTCGATTTCGGAAAATTAAAACCACGTTTAAAACCAGATTTCAAAACCTGCACATCCAAGCCCAAATTCGGAAAACCTTGACCAGATTTACGAACTGGGTTCACTCTCTGTTTTATGTAGTGAATTTCAAGAATTTTTTTTTTTTTACGGAAGTTATTTTTATAAACCGGTATTACTGAAATGATAGTGTTTCTAGAAAGCAGCGTTTTCATTAAAATATACATTGATTTCACACACAGTAGGGACGCCGTGCCAGTCAGTCGCATCTTGTAGGGCTCCGTGAATATAAGTGTTTTTGAGGGCTACACAAGGGTACTACAGGGGTTATCAAGTGTGTCAGGGTAGTGATCAACCCTTGAAGTGATTTACGAGTTGCCCTGAGCCACATAAGTGTGGGAAGAGCCATAATTTTATAAGTGAACTAGAAATAAATATTTGGTGGCGGGGTCAGTGGGCCTAGTGTGCTCCAGGCGACGTTGCACGTGTGTCACCCTAGATAATAAAGTGAAATAAATATGTGACAAGTGAAAGAAATACAGTGAATAGGTTATATTATATATCGACAAGAAACGAAAGTGGATATACGCCAGAACATCACATTGAGTTGGACAATCTACAGGATACTACACGCTGGCCAAGCTGCATCGCATCGCAAGTATTCACCTATGCGTGGTTTTCGGGGTGTCGGGAGTAAGATCCAATTACCTAACCGCTAAGCTGTTTGTGAACGGTCAACTCTCATAGTAAGATAAGGAATAGGATATCAAGTACTCAGTAACAAATAGCAATTGGTAATTTCTAGTAGAAAAGGGCGAGCAGACAGGTGAATCATAGAATACATTAACTGGTAGATCAGGTGTGTCAGGTCAGGCCAGGTAGAGGAGCACTGTAGACTACGTGTTACTCGCAGACCTCACATACCACTCATACACCATAACACAATTTCACCACTACTTTTCACACAATAAATCCACACACATATAGTTCCACACACACACACACACACACACACACACACACACACACACACACACACACACATTAACTGGTAGGTCAGGTGTGTCAGGTCAGGCCAGGTAGAGAAGCACTGCAGACAACGTGTCACTCGCAAACTCCACATACACACCCATACACCATAACACACAATTTCACCACTACTATTCACACATACATACACACACAAACATACATACACACACACACATACATACACACACACAAAACTAACATACACACACAAAAAAAAAACTAACACACACATAACTAACGTGCACACACACACACACACACAAAACTAACACACACACACACACATACACATACACACAAAACTAACACACACACACAGGCCCACACACACTCCCCCTGCTCCCTCCACCCACCTCTCCCCACTCCCTTCCCTGAACCCCTCTCTCACCCACCTCCTCCCCCTCTCTCACCCACCTCCTCCCCCTCTCTCATCCACCTCCTCCCCTCTCTCACATAGCTCCTCCCCTCTCACCCACCTCCTCCCCCTCTCCCTCTCCCATTCTCTCTCCACCTCTGCTTCTC
>WNWK01038479.1:0-17917 GCA_009830355.1 Cherax destructor | reverse complement strand
TAAGAAAAAAATTTGTCCATTGAGTAGTGTGAAACAAAGTGAAGGGGAGGCGGACGGGACTTTTTTGAGAGAAGAGAAGAAGTGTAAATTTGTCATGAAAGGGGTCTTGGTCGTTTGTTGGGGACGGGGGTGGCCCCGGGGGGGGGCGGGCACGAAAATTCCCGCACCGTTAGGAGAACCCGGAATCAAGGCGAAAAGCGAAGGTCAGACTTGTCAAAAGGGTGTGGAACCCTGGTCCCTGAAGCGGGGACAAACCCACCAGCAAAGGTACAGGGTTTGAGATGCCCAAGAGGTCCATTAACGAGGCAGGGCGACTGGGTGGGGTATCGGGAAAGGGGGCCCCGGGGGAGGTTCACAGTTTAGGGCATCCATGGTTGGGTTTCCCGACGGGGACATCCATGGTTAGGTTTCTTCTTTTTTTGTTTTTAAGAAAAAAAAAAGAAGAGAAGAAAAAAAAAAAAGGGGGAACATGGAGGAATAGCTCCTGGGGAGGAACGGGGGTGTAAACCCCTTCCGCGCCCAAGAGGCCCTCAACACCGCGAGTGAAGATGCTGCAGGGAAACCGTCCCATACCCTCCCCTTCATCCCAAAAACCAAAATTGGGATAGAAACCCTACACCCACCGAGCCCCTTGGTGGAAAAAAGAGAGGGCGGCCGGATATCCGCCACAAATCATACTCCCTTTTGGGTCCCCCCTGGAACCAAAGGTGACCCCAGAGACCCCCCGTCGCCCGAAAGATCAAATGCCCCCCACCGGGAGCCCGGGAGGGAGGGGTACCCCCAAGGGACCAAATTTCCCATGGCAAACTACACCCGCCAAAAACCCAACGGAAAGGGGGAAAACAGGACCCTTCCCCCACCTGGGGAAATAGAATGCCCGGGGGGAAGCTCCCAGGAAAAAAAGGGGAAAAAATAAGGGAGGGATGAGGAGGAGGAGGAGGAAAGGGGAAAAGGGGGGATGGGGGATGGGGAAAGGGGAAAGGGGGGGGGGAAAAGGGTTTGGGCTGAGGGAAAAAGACCAAAGGTCCATTCTAGACCGATACCTTTTCCACGACAAGGAGCCCCCCTTAAAAGGATTGTATGTTGAGGACAGTGGACTGGGTTTTGGGAATTCTGGGTTACCTTCTTGGGATCATTGAGGTACAGTGGACTGGGGTCATGAAATACAGGGATACCTTCCTGGAATCATTGAGGCACGGGGGACTGGGGTTATTGAATACTGGGATACCTTCCTGGGATCATTGAGGTACAGCGGACTGTGGTTATGGAATACTGGGATACCTTCCTGGTATCATTGAGGCACGGGGGACTGTGGTTATGGAATACTGGGATACCTTCCTGGGATCATTGAGGTACATCGGACTGTGGTCATGGATTGCTGGGATACCTTCCTGGGATCATTGAGCCACGGGGGGACTGTGGTTATGGATTACTGGGATACCTTCCTGGGATACAGCAGCGACGGATACATATAGTTCCTGCTAGACCAGTGGGACAGTTACGAAGTTAAATCTCCTGGTGGTGTTGTTAATGTATAATAATTTCGCTTAAGGAGAATAAAAAGTTCAGATCTCAGTAACCTGATAACTGCATTTACTAGGCAACTATATATTACATATTTTTTATTTTATTTAAAACTTTGTATACATAATACATACATAGGCACTATAAATAAACCTAAACTATAAAATATTATTGGTAAACAATACAGATACACCTTAAGTGGCACGTCACTTCCCAGGTCTTGTAATAATGTTATTTTTCGCACATGTTGCAAAATGCGATGTCTATAAAGTATAGACATCTCCAGAGAATACTAGGTCAACGTAGATCTCCCTGTAGCATCTCGCATCTAGCATCTCGCATCTAGCATCTGGCATCTCGCATCTAGCATCTAGCATCTCGCATTTAGCATCTCGCATCTAGCATCGGGTATCTAGCATCTGGTATCTAGCATCTGGTATCTAGCATCTGGCATCTCGCATCTAGCATCTAGCATCTAGCATTTAGCATCTCGCATCTAGCATCTGGTATCTAGCATCTGGTATCTAGCATCTAGACTGTGTCTGGTTTTGTAACAGTTTGTCAGAAAGTATTCTTGTTCAGTTATCTTTTAAAATTATAATAAATTTTAATATTGTTAGTAGGTAGTAGGTTGGTAGACAGCAACCACCCAGGGAGGTACTACCGTCCTGCCAGGTGACTGTGAAACAGAAACCTGAAACTGTTTTACATGATGGTAGGATTGCTGGTGTCTTTTTTCTGTCTCATAAACACGCTGGATAACAGGTATATCTAGCTACTTCTACTTACACTTTAGGTCACACTACACTGGCATACACATGCATATATATACATACACACATCTAGGTTTTTCTTCTTTTCTTAATAGCTCTTGTTCTTTTATTTTCTCTATTGTCCATGGGGAAGTGGAAAGAATCTTTCCTCCGTAAGCCATGCGTGTCGTATGAGGCGACTAAGATGCCGGGAGCAATGGGCTAGTAACCCCTTCTCCTGTACAAATCTACTAAAAACGAGAAGAAGAAAAACTTTATAAAATTGGGTTGTCTGAATGTGCGTGGATGTAGTGCGGATGATAAGAAAGAGATGATTGCCGATGTTATGAATGAAAAGAAGTTAGATGTCCTGGCCCTAAGCGAAACAAAGCTTAAGGGTAGGCGAGTTTCAGTGGGGAGAAATAAATGGGATTAAGTCAGGAGTATCTGAGAGAGTTAGAGCTAAGGAAGGGGTAGCAATAATGTTGAAGGATCAGTTATGGAAGGAAAAGAGGGAATATAAATGTGTAAATTCAAGGATTATGTGGATTAAAATAAGGGTCGGATGCGAAAAGTGGGTCATAATAAGCGTGTATGCACCTGGAGAAGAGAGGAGTGTAGAGAGAGAGAGAGATTTTGGGAGATGTTAAGCGAATGTATAGGAACTTTTGAACCAAATGAGAGAGTAATTGTGGTAGGGGACCTAAATGCTAAAGTGGGAGAAACATGCAGAGAGGGTGTAGTAGGTAAGTTTGGGGTGCCAGGTGTAAATGATAATGGGAGCCCTTTGATTGAACTTTGTATAGAAAGGGGTTTAGTTATAGGTAATACATATTTTAAGAAAAAGAGGATAAATAAGTATACAAGATATGATGTAGGGCGTAATGACAGTAGTTTGTTGGACTATGTATTGGTAGATAAAAGACTGTTGAGTAGACTTCAGGATGTACATGTTTATAGAGGGCTACAGATATATCAGATCACTTTTTAGTTATAGCTACAGTGGGAGTAAAAGGTAGATGGGATACAAGGAAAATAGAATCAGTAAGTAAAAGAGAGTGAAGGTTTATAAACTAAAAGAGGAGGCAGTTAGGGTAAGATATAAACAACTATTGGAGGATAGATGGGCTAGTGAGAGTGTAGGCAATGGGGTCGAAAATGTATGGGGTAGATTTAAAAATGTAGTGTTAGAGTGTTCAGCAGAAGTTTGTGGTTACAGGCGAGTGGGTGCGGAGGGAAGAGGAGCGATTGGTGGAATGATGATGTAAAGGAGTAGTAAGGGAGAAAAAGTTAGCATATGAGAGGTTTTACAAAGTAGAAGTGATGCAAGGAGGGAAGAGTATATGGAGAGAAAAAGAGGTTAAAAGAGTGGTGAAGCAATGTAAAAGAGAGCAGATGAGAGAGTGGGTGAGATGTTATCAGCAAATTTTGTTGAAAATAAGAAAAAGTTTTGGAATGAGATTAATAAGTTGAGGAAGCCTAGAGAACAAATGGATTTGACAGTTAAAAATAGGAGAGGAGAGTTATTAAATGGAGAGTTAGAGGTATCGGGAAGATGGAGAGAATATTTTGAGGATTTGTTAAATGTTGATGAAGACAGGAAGCTGTGATTTCGTGTGTAGGGCAAGGAGGAATAACATCTTGTAGGAGTGTGGAAGAGCCAGTTGTGGGTGTAGGGAAGTTCGTGAGGCAGTGGGTAGAATGAAAGGGGGTAAGGCAGCTGGGATTGATGGGATAAAGATAGAAATGTTAAAAGCAGGTGGGTATATAATTTTGGAGTGGTTGGTGCTATTATTTAATAAATGTATGGAAGAGGGTAAGGTACCTAGGGATTGGCAGAGAGCGTGTATTGTTCCTTTGTATAAAGGCAAAGGGGACAAAAGAGAGTGCAAAAATTATAGGGGAATAAGTCTGTTGAGTGTACCTGGTAAAGTGTATGGTAGAGTTATTATTGAAAGAATTAAGAGTAAAACAGAAAGCAGGATAGCAGATGAACAAGGGGGCTTTAGGAAAGGTAAGGGGTGTGTAGACCAAGTGTTTACAGGGAAACATATAGGTGAACAGTATTTGGATAAGGGTAAAGATGTTTTTGTGGCATTTATGGATTTGGAAAAGGCGTATGATAGGGTAGATAGGGGGCAATGTGGCAGATGTTGCAGGTGTATGGAATAGGAGGAAGGTTACTGAAAGCAGTGAAGAGTTTTTATGTGGATAGTGAGGCTCAGGTTAGAGTGTGTAGGAGGGAAGGGGACTATTTCCCAGTAAAAGTGGGCCTTAGACAAGGATGTGTGATGTCACCGTGGTTGTTCAATATATTTATAGATGGGGTTGTAAGAGAAGTGAATGCGAGGGTCTTGGCAAGAGGTGTTGGGCTAAAAGATAAAGAAGCAAATACAAAGTGGGAGTTGTCACAGTTGCTTTTGCTGATGACACTGTGCTTTTGGGAGATTCTGAAGAGAAGCTGCAGAGGTTGGTGGATGAATTTGGTAGGGTGTGTAAATGAAGAAAATTGAAAGTGAATATAGGAAAGAGTAAGGTGATGAGGATAACAAAAGAATAGGTGACGAAAGATTGGATATCAGATTGGAGGGAGAGAGTATGGAGGAGGTGAATGTATTCAGATATTTGGGAGTGGACATGTCGGCGGATGGGTCTATGAAGGATGAGGTGAATCATAGAATTGATGAGGGAAAAGGGTGAGTGGAGCACTTCGGAGTCTGTGGAGACAAAGAACCTTGTCCATGGAAGTAAAGAGGGGAATGTATGAGAGTATAGTTATACCAACGCTCTTATATGGGTGTGAAGCATGGGTGATGAATGTTGCAACGAGGAGAAGGCTGGAGGCAGTGGAGATGTCATGTCTGAGGTCAATGTGTGGTGTGAATATAATGCAGAGAATTCGGAGTTTGGAAATTAGGAGGAGGTGCGGGATTACCAAAACGATTGTCAGAGAGCTGAGGAGGGTTGTTGAGGTGGTTTGGACATGTAGAGAGAATGGAACGAGACAGAGTGACTTCGAGATGTATAAATCTGTAGTGGAGGGAAGGCGGGTAGGGTCGGCCTAGGAAAGGTTGGAGGGAGGGTAAAGGAAGTTTTGTGTGCGAGGGCTTGGACTTCCAGCAAGCATGTGTGAGCGTATTTGATAGGAGTGAATGGAGGCATATGGTTTTTAATACTTGACGTGCTGTTGGAATGTGAGCAAAGTAACATTTATGAAGGGATTCAGGGAAACCGGCAGGCCGGACTTGAGTTCTGGAGATGGGAAGTACAGTGCCGGCACTCTGAAGGAGGGGTGTCAATGTTGCAGTTTTATAACTGTAGTGTAAAGCACCCTTCTGGCAAGACAGTGATGGAGTGAATGATGATGAAAGTTTTTCTTTTTCGGGCCACCCTGCCTTGGTGGGAATCGGCCGATGTGTTAATAAAAATAATAAAAATAATAATAATTTAATATTGTTTTAGGATTGCAACTGATGGGATACTAACGAAATAAAATTGAGAAGTTTATTGACAAAGTTGTCTATGTGGACAATATCAAAGTAAATAAATTTGATAGAATTTATGATATAAGCTCCTACTGAAGATACATTTTATATCAGTTTGACTTAAGTACCGTCTGGTACGTTGTTATCAATTATAAAAATAATACTAACATATACAAGAGTGTGTGTGTGAGAATGTGTGTATGTGTTCAAAGTTGTTTATGTCTCAATAAGACTCGACTTAGATTTAAACAGTGACTGACTAAACGTCCTCAAATAATCTATCTTCTTGACGAATAAGGCAATCAAAACAACGTGATGAACGACTCGCCGAACAATAATAATGTACAAAGCAGAAGCACAGAGTCAGAAATAAGGAGACAAAATAACGACACTAACTCTGGACCATCAGCAGATCCTCCATTAAATTCACTTAATACTGAATCTAAGTTCAGCATAACCAAATCCTCGACTACGACAGTGCGTAGATGCCACACAACATAGGTCAGAAGTGCGTAGATGCCACACAACATAGGTCAGAAGTGCGTAGATGCCACACAACATAGGTCAGAAGTGCGTAGATACCACACAACATAGGTCAGAAGCACGTAGATGCCACACAACATAGGTCAGAAGCACGTAGATGCCACACAACATAGATCAGAAGTGCGTAGATGCCACACAACATAGGTCAGAAGCACGTAGATGCCACACAACATAGGTCAGAAGTGCGTAGATGCCACACAACATAGGTCAGAAGCACGTAGATGCCACACAACATAGGTCAGAAGTGCGTAGATGCAACACAACATAGGTCAGAAGTGCGTAGATGCCACACAACATAGGTCAGAAGTGCGTAGATGCCACACAACATAGGTCAGAAGTGCGTAGATGCCACACAACATAGGTCAGAAGTGCGTAGATGCCACACAACATAGGTCAGAAGAGCATAGATGCCACACAACATAGGTCAGAAGCGCATAGATGCCACACAACATAGGCCAGAAGAGCGTAGATGCCACACAACATAGGTCAGAAGCGCGTAGATGCCACACAACATAGATCAGAAGCGCGTAGATGCCACACAACATAGGTCAGAAGCGCGTAGATGCCACACAACATAGGTCAGAAGCTTTAGCTTGGGACCTGGGTTCACTTAGTACTGGTACAACACACAACCTCAGCAAAACGTCAAAAATCACTAAGTCTGAACAATGCTCTGTGAACAGAGTTACACAGAGTTACACAGAGTTACAAGAGCAGATGGAGAGAGTGGTGCTTGTCGAGCGATGACCAGCTGTGGAGAGAGAGAGAGAGATTTCTCGACTACAGGCCTCAGGTGATATCACGTGACTCGTGGTACTGCTGAGACGCCGGCAGGTAAACACGAGAGCTGATAGTTAGCTAAGCAGTTTACCAATGTGGACAGCCAACCACAACTCTCGAACAGTGAGCACAGTGAAGTGTAAATGTTACATCCTACCTAATAACATAGCTAACTCAAATAATAGTATAAAGCAAGATATTTCCATTTTAGCTATTACTGAAAATACCAGCAATATAAAATTATATGAAAGATAATATACATCAAATATACATCATATACATTGTGTCCCTTTCAGGGGGTCCAACACCTTATAATCTACCTTGTCCATAATTGTTATCATATTTGCTTTGTCTGCTTTTTTAAGGTGAAGTCCAGGATCTTAACAAATCTTTCAGGACAAACCATACCACGGGTGGGGTTCGAACCCGCGGTCAGAGAGTCTCAAAACTCTAGACCGTCGCGTAAGCCAGAGAGTTTTGAGACTCTCTGACCGCGGGTTCGAACCCCACCCGTGGTATGGTTTGTTTGCAATCGTGTCATTACGATTTCGTGAGTCATGTGGACGGCTTTCAGGACAATTGTGTTACAGAGGTCTGAGCAAACCTCAGACCTCTGTAACACAATTGTCCTTAAAGTTTTGTTAAGTTATACCATGAATTAAGGAAAAATCTTAGAATTCACCTTACGAATCAGACAAAGCAAATGCGATAGTAATTATAGACAAGGTAGATTATAGGGGGAAAATAAACTCTTCAAAAATTTCAACTATATGCAGCTGAAAATGACTCAACTATATATAAAGTACTTCATTTAACTGTAAAGATGAGATAGAAACGTTAGTTCTTTCATTTACTATGTCACAGTTTATTTGTAAGTCTTTGTGGCATGCAAAGAGTATGTTACAATTTATTCCGCGTATGTCGCACCCCCATATAGGCTGCCTCCCAACCAGCGAACCAGGTGCTAAGGGTTTAACAATCGATAGGGTACCCGTCGTTAAATCAGTACCTTGGTGTATTGACCAATCACAGGCAAGCCCGCCAAAGCTGAAGCAACGTGGTTCACTTGTGGTAAGCATTGGCAGACTTGCCTACCTGCTGGTTGAGTACGGTGATTTCTCTCTCTCTGGCTTTTGATTTGGTATCTGTCACCGTGGTGTACACTCATTATTCTATCTGTACATAGTGTACATACCTGTATATAGTGGGTGAAGGCAAAATATACATTATAGTCTACTGCTGAGTTTGTTTGATCCATGTTCCCATTATGACCAGGTCTCACAGGTCATTTATTACCTGTGTTCGTAATATTCTTCATCCACTGGCATTGCCGCAGTTAACTAAACTACATATATAATAGCACTAAATGCAATCCTAACACATCACTCACACAAGATGCCATCTACCACAAAATATACAGTTCTACTCTGCCACAAAATACAGGTCTGAAACAGCTAATCACAACCTTATAAACCTTATAAAAGAGGAAATTCAAAATATTAAGTTTATACAATACAAATATACAAGGTGTTTCAAAAAGATGGACCTTATTTCAAAGCAGTATATTTAGTAAGTTTATTAAGGTATACACAAATAGTTACATAGAATTATCATATATAGCAACGTATGTGTAGAGAACCCAGGATAACCCAAAAAAAAAGTCATTGACTTAGTTCCATTGGGGTCCATCATTCGTACACTTAGGTCCCTCACAAGCCAACACTATATCCACCTTCAAGTGACTAAACAAAATATACAAAATACATTTAATTAAACATTAGATAATAACATATTATTAATACTCTTGTAATGTCACAGTTTATGAACAAGTAATTAGCACTGGCATTACTAGTATCAAGCTAAACACGTATATAATGGCACTAATGCAGTCCTAACACAACATACACTCCAACACAACATTCACTCCAACACAACATTCACTCCAACACAACATACACTCCAACACAACATACACTCCAACACAACATTCACTCCAACACAACATTCACTCCAACACATACACTCCAACACAACATACACTCCAACACAACATACACTAAAACACAACATACACTCCAACACAACATACACTCCAACACAACATACACTCCAACACAACATACACTCCAACACAACATACACTCCAACACAACATACACTCCAACACAACATACACTCCAACGCAACATACACTCCAACGCAACATACACTCCAACACAACATGCACTCCAACACAACATACACTCCAACACAACATACACTCCAACACAACATACACTCCAACACAACATACACTCCAACACAACATTCACTCCAACACAACATACACTCCAACACAACATTCACTCCAACACAACATACACTCCAACACAACATTCACTCCAACACAACATACACTCCAACACAACATACACTCCAACACAACATTCACTCCAACACAACATACACACAACATACACACCAACACAACATACACTCCAACACAACATACACTCCAACACAACATTCACTCCAACACAACATACACTCCAACACAACATTCACTCCAACACAACATACACTCCAACACAACATTCACTCCAACACAACATACACTCCAACACAACATACACTCCAACACAACATTCACTCCAACACATCATACACTCCAACACAACATACACTCCAACACAACATTCACTCCAACACAACATTCACTCCAACACAACATACACTCCAACGCAACATACACTCCAACACAACATACACTCCAACACAACATACACTCCAACACAACATACACTCCAACACAACATACACACCAACACAACATTCACTCCAACACAACATACACTCCAACACAACATTCACTCCAACACAACATACACTCCAACGCAACATACACTCCAACAAAACATACACTCCAACACAACATACACTCCAATACAACATTCACTCCAACACAACATACACTCCAACACAACATACACTCCAACACAACATTCACTCCAACACAACATACACTCCAACGCAACATACACTCCAACACAACATGAGTTCTTGATAAATAACCAGTTTTACCTATTCGGCATCACACACACACACACACACACATATATATTTATCCACTGATGAAATTAATATTAGTAAGGGGATGGTATATAGCTCAATGTTAAAACAAAATATTCCAAATTGCCCTCAAAGATTTTTTAAGTCTTATTATTCACTTTTGAATAATAAAAAATTGCGCCTTACTAAAGCAGATAAAATAAATGCAATAGTAATTATGAAAGTAACTGATTACCAAGATAAAATGAATAACCTCCTAGATGATTTTGAAACCTATTCTAAACTTAGAATGAATCCCTTAGAAACTGTTAACAGCAATTTCAATAAAACAATAATACATCTACTGAAGGGCAAAGATGAATTAATTAAAAAATTTACTTCCACTAATCCATCTTTACATTATGTATGGATTAATAAAAATACACAAACCAGGTAATCCTGTTAGACCAATTATTAGCTCCATAGGTTCAGTTTCTTATAAACTTTCTAAATGGCTTGTTGATATTTTGAGCCCAATTGTTGGAAAAATTTATAATTTTAATGTTAAAAACAACTTAGATTTAGTTGATAAATTAAGCACCTTTACTGACTTAAATGATTTCAATATGGTTAGTTTTGATGTTACCTCCTTGTTTACAAAAATTCCAGTTGATGATTTTCTAAGTTTCTTATCTGAAGAACTGGTTAATTACGATTTACCATTGCCAGTTCCAACTATCAATAAACTTATTGAACTTTGTATTGTTGATGCAAAATTTGTATTTAATGATGAGTTTTACACTCAGAAGTTTGGTATGGCAATGGGAAATCCTCTTTCACCTGTTCTTAGTAATTTATATATGGAATTTTTCGAAACAAGATTGCTTAACATAATCCTTCCCAATAGAGCTAAGTTGTATAGATATGTTGATGATATTTTGTGCCTTATGCCTAAGAATGTAGACATAAACCATTTCCTTGTAAAATTAAATAGCTTAGCTCAATCTATGAATTTTACTGTTGAATTCGAAGTAAATAACTCATTGCCTTTCCTAGATGTTTTTATTATTAAGGGTAACATTGATTTTAAATTTAAAATTTACAGAAAACCTACAAATAATTGTTCCTATGTACACTATTATTCTTCACATCAAGATAGAGTTAAAGTGTCGGTTTTCTCTTCTATCTTTTTGAGAGCTTTACGTATTTGTAGTCCAGAGTTCATAGATGTACAAGAATGGTATACAATACCGACAATATGAAATAAAGACACATGTGCAACATCTGGGTATCTTTATTGTAAACGTTTCGCCCTCCAGTGGCTTTATCAATACAAATTCTAGGACATAATATGAAGAGAGTAGAACTATATACAAAATATGAGGTAATCAATCCCTCGGCCTTGGAGTTAGTGTGTTCAGCACCGTAGGTGTGGAGATTATGAAGTAAAGGCAAGCAGGCTTGACAGGCGACAGCTGAAGGGACGGGTAGCAGACGAGGGCATAGTCACTGGTAGGCGGATTCCCCAGTGGAAGTAGGTCATACCCAAAGAGATGGGTTAGTTGTAGTAGTAGTTGTCGTAGCCGTGAAGCAGGTTATGTGCAGGTCCTCAGAATCAAGACTCCATGATGTTGCAGTGTCTGACAAGTTGTACAAGAATGGTACACAATACCGACAATAAGAAATAAAGACACATGTGCAACATCTTGGTTGATATGCCTTCCTTTCTTAAGAATTTTAATATCAAAGTTGTATTTAAAAATCTTGATACAGTAAAAAACTTTTGATAAAAAATTCCCCCCAAAATGCTGATGGATGTGTCTATAAGATTCCTGTAAAATATGCGATAAAGTTTATTATGGTCAAATTGGTAAAGTCTTGAACTAAGATTAAAAGAATATAAATATAGCATTAGAACTGGACAAGATTCTAATGCTCTATTTATTCATGTGAGAGATTTTAACCATCCAATTGATTTTCAAAATGCTGAGAAGGTTGTATCAAGCAAGTCCATGGTTGAGAGGAATATAATAGAATCATGTTTCATTAAAAGCAGTTTTGAAAATAATATGAATATTTCTTTTGGTTTATATAAATTGGATTCATTTATAATTAATAAAATTTGGGAAGAATTTAATGATAAATTGGACTAATCTTAATTCTTGGGAAGAGTTTCAGGTCCTTTCTTATGTTCCTCTTCACAGAGTCGGGCGATGTTACGCTACTGTGAGGTGTAGTCTTTGTTAGTGTGAAAAAAAAAAATGGAAAAAAAACCCAAACGGAAATTAAAAAAAAGAGATAAGTAACCTTTTTGAAATTTTAAAAACTTTTAATAAAAAAACAGTCATGGAAAAAGAAAAAGGGTTTTAAGGGGGGGGTTTGTATAAAAGGGGGGGTGGGAAAAAGGGGTGGGGAAAGCTGGGTCTAATTTGGGGGTTTTGGGAAATTTGGGGGTCTAAATTTTCAGGTAAAATGTTGAAGTTTAAATATTAATTTTTTAAAAACCCGGGGTTAAATTTTCCATTTTGGGGGGTTTTTAGGGGGGGAAAATAAAATTTTTGGAATGGTTAAAGTTTGAACCGTTTTTTTTTTTTGGGGTTAAAAAAAGGGAATTAATTTTGGTTTTGGTGTTGTTTCCTGGCATGTTTTTCCCCCTTTTTGTTTATTGGTTTGTGAAAATTTAGGGGAAAGGGATTTTTGGGATTCCTGCGTTTTGTTATTTTATGGTGTTTGTTTGGTTTTGAAAAGATGGTGGGCCAAAGTTGTCAATTAATTAAATCTTTTTGTTTATCTTTTTTTTGTTATTTTTTAGTGGGGTTATTTTCCCCCTTTTTAAGTTCTTTAGTTTTCGTTTTAATTTATAGTACGAAACCCTTTTTTAATTTTTTTTTTTTGGGGTCTTATTTTTATATCCCTTTTTTGGTTTTTTTTTAAAATTATTTTTAATATATTTTATTAAATTATTATTAAATTATTTAATATATTTTTTTTATAAAAAAAAAATAAAAAATTAAATTACCAGATTTTTTTTTGCAAAAAAAAATGGGGGCCCCCCCCCCCCCCTTTCTTACTTTCCCCCAAAATTTTTAAAATGTAAGTTTTAAAAAGGTTTTTTTTGTTTTGTTGTTTTAAAATAATTTATTTTCCCTTTTATAATTAACAAATTTGAAGACAATTGTGTCCAAAACCACCCCCCTTTTTATAACCCCCCAAAATTCCTGTGGAAGGGAGGTGGGGTTCCCCCCCGACTTTCCCCAAAATCCATCACCCAACCCCATTACAACAATGTCTAACCGGGAATGCCATGCAAAAACTTTCCTAATTCCCTTCCCCGGGGGGAACGCAGTCAAAACCCTTCCCCCCCCCAAAACTCCCAAAACATGAACGAAAGGTATAACGACACCACTGGGGCCCTTATTCCTCGTCAAAACGTTTAAAAATAACCCCATCTTAAACTTCCCGGGTTCCCCCCCAGACATCTTCCTCCCCCCCAAAAACCACAAACGTTCCAGATCTATTCCCGAAAGATTTTTGGAAAACCTACCTTTCCCCACACCCATCTTTAAGGGCCCCCATGCATCACAACCCTTTTACATACCAAAAAAATTCTTTTAGATTGAAGAAACCCTTCCCCCTTTCACTAATTCACACTTGGACGACACAAAAACTGGGAAAACCTACATTGAATCTTCGCACCACAACTTGGGGGAAAAAAAATTAGCCCCCTAAGACCTCTATACAAAAGGGGTTTTATAGGGGGTCTTTGTAAGATTGTTAAGGTTACTTGTAGTCGATTAAATATGTTTATTCACCCCCTCAAATTTCTACCCTCCCACCCTCTGTCACGGACAGAAAATTTCCAAAAAAAATTAAAGCCCATCCACGGGGTGATGATCCAGCTACCCAAACCCTACGATTAACCAACTCACCAAGACAGAAGATTTTGATTTACCAAAATTCAAGATCATTCCTGACGTCTTCCCAAACATTCCTACCCACCTAACACTTGAACGTCTTACGATCATTCATCAGTAATAGTATCGTCAACATATCCAAAAATTACTGGAAAACAGTCCGTCCCACCCCATCACCCACCAAAAATTTTTTCCTCACCAGCCTATAGGCCCGGCATCTGGTGCTTGCCTGGGCAACCAGGCTTTTGCTGGTGGTCTTAAACCCTACTCATGTGTACAACCCCCATCCCTAATTTACCATTGACTTAGACTCTAGCCATCGCTCCACGATGAAACGTATCCACCCACCTCTCTATTTCCTCCCCAAACCCCTGTTTAATTAAGTAAATACTATGCATAGTCTACCCCACAACAAAATCATATGCACCTTTCCAGTTAAGGGCGAATAAACTGCCCTTCCTCCCTTTCTCCTGCATTGCACTTACAAAATCATTAATAAAGAATGACCAGCAACACGGATCTTCCTGGAATACCATACTGACCCAGTGTGACAACACGACCCACGTCACTTTAGTAGATTTCCAGCACCTTCGCCAAGTTCTTATAATCAGCACAAGGAGTGCTCCGTATATAAGAGTGCTCGTGTTCGTCCTTAAGGGACGAGCACAACTACCGTCGACTGAACAGGGCCCACCCTACCCCTCATTATCTCCCAATGTCTGGAATAAAATTTCTCTGGTATCCTATCAAGCCCCGGAATTTACCCTTAGCAGCCATTGCCGACAACGTCCTACAAACAAACCCTCTCCTCAGTAGGTCCCCTGACACTGTCTTATCCTTCTCTTTGAAATCCCAACTAATTACCTTGCAAACGTTGGACACAGCCCCCCCTTTCCCCCCACTCCCCTCTTCTCCCAATACTTCTCAAAACAACTGTCCACGAACAGCCCCATCGCTTCAGTTATCTTCAGCACTTTCCCTTCCCGGAAGCCTCCATATGAATGTATTACATATTGGATTTCGAGCGGTCATAGCGGACGGCAGCCGGCATGAAGATCCAGAGAATGAAGGTGACTGTGGGCAGCCCTGCCAACGCCCACATACTGACGGCGTAGCTGCCACTCACGTCCCGGATCGTTCCTGCCGAGAAAAAATATCAGTAGTTGATGAGATCTTGAACCTTAGTTAATAATATTTACTTGGGAAAATTACAAAAAATATGCAGGACTAAATCTATATAAATGATGAACGAGAACGAAAAGAAACACACACACACACACATAGTTTTAAGATAAGGTATGATAAAGCTCATGGAGCAGGAGAGCAGAGACCAATAGCGCACAGCGAAGAGGCGGGGCCAGGAGCTGAGTCTCGACCCCTGCAACCACAATTAGGTGATTACAATTAGGTGAGTACACACACACACAAACACACACACACACACACACAACAAACACACACACACACACACACACAAAGTCCTGGAGAAAATCATCAGGAAAAGAATGGTGGAGCACCTCGAGCTGAACAGGATAATAAACACCAGACAGCATGGATTCCGGGAAGGCAAATCCTGTGTAACAAACCTCCTAGAGTTCTATGATAAAGTAACAGAGGTAAGGCAGGAGAGAGAAGGGTGGGTTGATTGCATTTTCCTGGACTGCAGGAAGGCCTTCGACACAGTTCCTCACATGAGATTAGTAAAGAAGTTGGAAGAACAAGCAGGTATAACAGGAAGGGCACTGGAATGGATCAGGGAATACCTCAAAGGAGGCAACAACGGGTCATGGTGCGTGGTGAGGTATCACAGTGGGCGCCTGTGACGAGCGGTGTACCGCAGGGGTCAGTCCTAGGACCAGTGTTATTCCTGGTATATGTAAATGACATGACGGACGGGATAGACTCAGAAGTGTCTCTATTCGCGGATGATGTAAAAATAATGAGGAGAATCACATCGGAAGAGGACCAGGCAGGGCTGCAAACAGACCTGGACAAGCTCGACATCTGGTCTAGCAGTTGGCTTCTCGAATTCAATCCCTCCAAATGCAAAGTCATGAGGATCGGAGAAGGGCAAAGAAGACCGCTGACAGAGTACAAGCTAGGCGGACAAAGGCTACAAACCTCGGCAAAGGAGAAAGACCTTGGAGTGAGTATAACGCCTAGCACGTCTCCGGAGGCACACATCAACCAGATAACTGCGGCAGCATATGGGCGTCTGGCAAACCTTAGATTAGCGTTCCGTTACCTTAATAAGGAATCGTTCAAGACACTGTATACCGTGTACGTCAGGCCCATACTAGAATATGCAGCACCAGTCTGGAACCCACACCTGGTCAAGCACGAAGGAAACTAGAGAAAGTGCAAAGGTTTGCGACAAGGTTAGTTCCACAACTCAGGGGTCTGTCTTATGAAGAAAGGTTGAGGGAAATAGGACTAACAACACTGGAGGAAAGAAGGGTCAGAGGAGACATGATAACGACATACAAAATACTGCGGGGAATTGACAAGGTAGATAGTGACAGGTTGTTTCAGAGAGGGAACACAGAAACAAGGGGACACAACTGGAAGCTGAAGACTCAGATGAGTCAAAGGGATGTCAGGAAACATTTCTTCAGCCACAGAGTAGTCAGGAAGTGGAATGGACTAGAGAAAGATATAGTGGAGGCAGGAACCATACATAGTTTTAAGACAAGGTATGATAAAGCTCATGGAGCAGGGAGAGCAGAGACCCAGTACCAAACAGCGAAGAGGCGGGGCCAGGAGCTGAGTCTCGACCCCTGCAACCACAATTAGGTGAGTACAATTAGGTGAGTACACACACACATGCATGCATGGTTTCTCTTAACTCGGGAATCCTAATAATCTGAAGGTGTGTTGCTTGAACCTAGATTCTCATTAGTTTCTCCCACTATCATATCTCACCACTGATTCCCATGGTGGTGTTTTGTTGTTCTGTGAAGCTCGTGTAAGAGCCCCTGGTGTTTAGGTTATCTTAATTGTGACTTGCAAAGAGTACAATGCAATTTACTGAGGTATGTCACGCCCAATAGGCGTGTCCTCCCGACCAGTGAACCAGCAGTTAAGAGTATAACAGTAGAGGCCGCCACTGCAATGCTAATTGCTGCTTTATCACATGAAATCCCACCAATTCTGTCAATCGTCGCCCAGCTCTCGCCGCAGCAGGTTGTCTGGTGCTGGCCTCTGGTGGTGACAACAGAGACCTTGGATATTTTCACTACAAAATGGCGACGGCGTTCAGACGGAGGATAAACACTGTATGTGTTGAGTTGGTGTTACGCCCAAGGTCTTTATATATAATTTATATGGAATTGTCCACTTAATATTATACTCAGGGTTTCTTTAATAAAGCTAATTAAAGATTCCACTAGTTTATAATATTATCTGGTTTATGAATTTGTAATTAGTATACCCGGGTATAATGTATATATAGGGAGTAATGTGTTAGGTAGGTTTGTAACGCCTGTCTAAGGTTTAACGAGGTATGCTCTTGTTGAGGTAGTTCAGCCCCCCCCACCCTCTTGACCGAGTTGAGGTTATACCGGAGTGTTCTGTTGTGGGCAGTCCTCCCTTCCCTCTGTCTCGGTAAAGAGGTCTCAGCTGTTCATCGCTATTCTGGATTAAGCGCTCTTACTCTTTAGAGGAACTGTTTGCTAAGAATCTGTCGGATTATCATCGTAGGAATTCTTGTGAAATTCAGTGATGTATTATATCTTCTAAGTGATACTCAAGAGAACTATGTTAACCGGGTGTATATATATATAGACTCTAAAGTGTTTGTGTGTCTATTGACACTGATTGTAGTGTTACTATAGCTTGAAATACAATTTTTATGGGAAGTGTTAAATTGCGCCCAACAATTAATTTTATGTGA
>WNWK01038478.1:0-17917 GCA_009830355.1 Cherax destructor | reverse complement strand
ATTAAGAAACAAATCAAACGCAGATCCCATCGTAATCGTTAGCTAGATTACCCCAGTCGAGATTAGACAGGTGTTCCCTAAGTCCAATATAATCGGCAGAACGAAAATCAGGAACTTTTACCGTATTATCCCTATTCTCGTACTCCCATGTAATATTAAAAGTAATGGATTTGTGATCACTAGCTCCAAGCTCTTCAGTGATCTCCAGATTATTTACAAGAGTTTCTTTATTTGACAAGACTAGGTCGAGCAAATTATTACCTCTGGTAGGCTCCGTCACACACTGCTTCAGAAAACAGTCCTGAACTACTTCCATAAAGTCACTGGACTCAGATTACCAGGTCAAAGAAGTCCAGTCAATTTGACTAAAGTTAAAATCCCCTACTAACACTACGTTATTGTGCCTAGAAGCCCTAACAATTTCGTCCCAAAGAAGTCTCCTCTATCGTGATCCAAGCCTGGAGGTCGGTATATTACACCTAGAATCAGTTTTCTTGACCTTCTAGAAACTCTACCCAAACAGATTCTGTTAATGATCCATCTATTTTTATGCCTGTTTTTATGCAGCAATTTATATTTTCTCGTACATACAATGCAACTCCACCCCCTTTCCCATTATATCTATCTACATGGAACAACTTAAACCCCTGAATATGACACTCAGCAATCATATCCCGACTCTTGGTATTATACCATGTTTCAGTTATTGCAATGACATCAAAGTTCCCAGCACATGCTACCAAACGTAATTCGTTAATTTTATTTCTGGCGCTTCGACAGTTAGTATAAAATACATTGATATGTATCTTCTTGTGAACCTTTTTCAGCTTTTGTTTTACACAATTTCTGTTACTATCATTACCCTGTGTCACTCGATTACTGTTATTGTTATGATTTATGATATCAAAGCCTGAATCAATATTTTGGCCCTCATTATTTCATCTAGGATATCTGTGCAAATTATCTATTCCCTTCAACACATTTTTTTTAGTTTCACCAGGTCATTTGTATTCACCAGGCATCACTTAGCAAACTATTTGCTAGTTTCATCAGGACATCTGCATGAACAAGGTTTCATGTACTCTCGACCAGGGGGCGGGAGTGAAGGTGTTTAACGCGTTCCGTGGGGCAACAGCAAGCGCGTCCTCAGCAACAATACAGTGAAAAGAATGGAATATTAACTCTTCAGAATTGCTCCTGACTGTTATAGACTCAGTAACTCAGCACGAACAATATGTCGCTTCCCGTCTAATATATGAGCTTTCTGGATTATCATGTTGATTGTGAACAGAAGGTGTTACACTATTCGTTCTTCCTGGTGTGGGAATTGGCACCATTCCTGGTTCCATTGTGACTCTCATATGAGAACCACAGTGCCACTAACTGGATGCTTTCTCCCTGTGTTCCATGGCACTGTATGTAACCATGCAACTGTTATTAAAGTATCCATCATGCTACTAGTATGATACACATATATACGTATATTGCGCACAACTATTGAGTTAGAAGCAATAAATATTTCTTTGGTGATGTTTTTGGAAGTCTTTCCATATAATAGGACAGTGTTTCTTGACAATATACTTTAATTTTGCTGTAAGAATAGGCCTCTGTCTGTTTATTTTGAATAATTTGAATTATATGGCAAGGCGCCTCCTACTCATTCTAATGTTCATAACGCATTCATGCAGTAAACATCACAGCTTAACGCATTCATGCAGTAAACATCGCAGCTTAACGCATTCATGCAATAAACATCGCAGCTTAATGCATTCATGCAGTAAACATCGCAGCTTACTCATCTGCGTGTTCCCATGATCTTCCATAAGGAGATTGATCTCAGCGACTGTGTAAGCAGCTCTTGAATGTTCTTTCTGAATCATTTGCACTATATATAATTTTCACTACTGTAACTTTCTTGGCTTATGAAAAGGTTCATGTCAAATTCCAAGATACATTATATATATCTTAAACATTTTGAATAGCGCCCTCGAGATATATATGGAGAGCAAAATGACAATCCTAGCCATGACCTCAACAGAAATTTCTGTTGTCCCTGTTTCCATCTTCACTTTCTACGCGTTCAGTTGTATATCGGTTATTACGATTCAGGTCTGTTGAGTTTTAGTGCTTCTCGTAATAATCAGTAATGGATATAATGCACACAATACTTTACCAGGATTTTTATTTGTTAAATACAAAGTGTAACAGTACTTAGTAAAATAAATAGATATTTAAAGAACACCTTCCACTTAGTTTCACTAATATGATATATCATAACACCGTAGCAATCGCATCTGCTAGAAAAAATTATAGGATGGATAATGAGAACCTTCAAAACCAGGGATGCAAAGCCCATGTTGACACTTTACAAATCGCTTGTTCTATCTAGGCTGGAATATTGCTGCACACTAACTGCACCTTTCAAGGCGGGTGAAATTGCTAACCTTGAAAATGTGCAGAGAACCTTCACGGCACGCATAACTGCGATAAACCCCCTCAATTACTGGGAACGCTTGAAGTTTCTAAACCTGTACTCCCTAGAACGCAGGCGGGAGAGATACATTGTTATATACACGTGGGAAATTCTCGAGAGATTAGTACCAAACTTGCACACGAAAATCACTCCCTGCGAAAGCAAAAGACTCGGCAGGCGATGTAACATCCCCCCAATGAAAAGCAGGGGTGCACTAGCACGTTGAGGGACAACACAATAAGTGTCAGGGGCCCAAGATTGTTCAACTGCCTCCCAGCCCACATAAGGGAGATTACCAACAAACCCCTGGCTGTCTTCAAGCAGGCACTGGACAGGCACCTAAAGTCGGTACCTGACCAGCCAGGCTGTGGTTCGTACATTGGACTGCGTGCGGCCAGTAGTAACAGCCTGGTTGATCAGGCTCTGGTCCAACATGAGGCCTGTGTGTTGTGGGGTTCTTTTCATAGATTTGGTAATATTAACAGACGATGAGCTTGGGTTTTGGTAGCGTTTAATGAGGCGTTGGATATATGGGAGCTGAGAGCCTATGCCTGTGTCCGTCTGTCCTGCACTGAGTCTCGATGGTAACTGAACACTAGGCCGCCTGGCGCTGAGGCATTCAAAAGGCAGGCCTATCATTGGCTGATGCCAGATCACATGGGCAGAGGTTGGAAATCACGTGAACAGCCGTGATGCAGCCGTTATAAGTACAACCCGTACAGCTCGGGCATGCTACGTATGGCGTCTCGACATACAACTATACAAACTAAGGGCAACAGGCAACAACTTTCAGCTGATTCTATACAATGTCAAAGTACACAACAGTTAACATTATACTTCACATGGATATTATCGTGACGGAACAATCTACATTACTATATGATGCATCTTGATACATAGGAATTAATTAAATGAGCTCATTCAAGAAAATCATGATAAAAGGGATAAAAAAAAAATTAATTTGTTCGATCGAACTGTCTTCATGTGATCTACGAATTCTGAGGAAATAAATTACAAGAAGATAGTGATTAACAGACAAGGTAGATATGGTGCACACAAATCTATACTGTTAATTCTCAGAACTCGGAGAGAACGTGAACACACAAAAAAAATTTGAGTAATACTAAGTACATATTATAACACACAGTTAAACGCTTACTACATATTTATCTATACAGGTTATTTACACTTAACCCCAACTCTGCTAGGGTGAGATTGATATAGGCTGTATAATTATCATCTCTGGGTGGATCAAACTCTGTTACAATAGGTAACTCAACTTCTGATTGAGGAGGATCTACACTGGTATCTACAAATGATACTTGAGGATTAATTAACACTTGTCGTGTACGTAGGGAATAACGACATTCAGGTTGATCTGACTGATCATTAGAGGTAGAGGGTACAGCAACAGGAGAATTATCAGATTCTGTCTCACTTGTCTGATTATTAGGGGTGACAGGGACTTCGTCATCATCATCGCATACTAACTTCATATGATCTAAATGCGATTCTTTAAACTGACCCGTGCTAATTTCTCTAACTTTATACTTGTTGCCATTAATATGTTCAACTACTCGATATGGGCAAACGAACTTTTGATCGAGTTTTGGCATTGCTGACGTTTTATTAAAGTTGAACAACATGACTCTGGACCCTACTTGAACTTTAGTCGGTTTGGCTCTAGTATTAGTCACTCTAGTAAATTCTGCTGTTGACTTATGAAGTGTTTCACGGATTCTTCTGAAAACACTCTGAGCTTGGCTGGTACGAGTTGCTATGAAATCATCAGGGTTATACGACGGTTTTGGATTAGAATATAACAACTCATAAGGCAAACGCTTATCGACACCGTACAGTGCATAATGAGGGGTATCACCTATTGAAGCGTTAAAGACAGAATTTATGGCACATTGAACATCAGGAATGACTTCATCCCAGGTTACACTATTGGGATTGATGGTAGCTCTTAAGACGTCAAGGACTTTCTTATTCGTTCTTTCTGCTAACCCATTACTGGCAGGATGGTGCGGAACAATGGTTGACTTTGTAATCTTGTATAGTGTACACAAGTTTTCTAGGATCTCATTACAAAATTCACCTCCATTATCTGTTATGAGGGACTTAGGAGTGGTATGTCTGCAGATTATACGTTCCTTAAACACTTTAGCTACTGTCTCGGCAGTCTTGTCTGGAATAGGAACTAACTCACAATATCTGGTGAAATGATCGACCATCACACACAGATGTTTGTTTCCACTGAGGGAACATTGGAAGTTGGTCAACAGATCTAGTGCAACTCTTTCCCATGGCTCACTAGTAGTAGGAAAGATCTGGATTGGATTAGGACCGTTGATATTACTTTTATGTTTCATACACACACTACATTTCTTGACATACTCAGTAATATCGGTAGACATACGAGGCCAAAAGTATTTCAATCTGGCTTGTTTCACAGAACGATCCATACCAGGATGTGCAACATCTGGTACATCGTGAACTAGCTGCAAGGCTACTTTCACTAGTGACTGTGGAATTACTAATTGGTATACTCTTCTACTAGGATTACCCAACTCGGTAGTGCGATACAGTAATTCTTGGTTCATGACAAAGTCACTAATGGGTGCTGGTTGCTTCACAGAGAGAATAAGATCTTTCTGGAGCAGGAATCGAACCACACCAGATCAAAAGGGGTCTTGTCTTTGAGTAGTCTTTACATCCTCAGTACTAAATGGAGGATCGGCAGTTACTACACTGACATGACGCGACAAAGCATCAGCAACTACATTGGATTTGCATAACTGTAAAATTGCGTTCAGCCTTAGTAAGGACTCGGCTAGCAAATGCAAATAATCTCTTAAACTGAGTTTTCTTTATTCACTAAGAACTGGGAACACTTTCCTACTGGAGGAATGAACGGCACGGTGGAGTGGAAGGACTCTCCCCGGGTGAAATAGATAGCTCAATAACACAAAGTATGAACAAAGGAGAATGGCTCTCACTATCTCTTACCGCAGGTAATAATTACTCGACACATGACACTTTACTCTGCAAAGGACTTACTGTCAACTGGGATAATATCACTATCTGGAACACAACACAACAGACACTCTAGTAAACACTAGCCACAGAAACGGCTTTCTGCAATTGCTTTTGCATCAGCGAGAGATGCTATAACTCATTCAAGTAGTCTTTCTTCAACAAAGCGTCCCCTGGAGAGGAACTACCACTTGAACTAGCAACATTGCAAGGATAGACTCAGTACTCAAGGCGGTCCGGGATACCTCCGGCACCCTAGGCATCTGAACGCTATCTTGCATGCAAGATATTGTAGGGACTGAATTCCAGACAGGAGTGACAGTAATACTAGTTTCTTGACCGCTCGGCTACGTTAATACATAATGCACAAAGCTATCAGGACTGACTTTGAACTTCACATTCCGCAGAACTGTTATAACTCTCTGATACAAGCTGTGAGAACAAACACATTGCTCAAGAGCTAGATACTGTCTTTCAGTCGGTAAAGAACTATCAGGATCACGAAGGAAACTATATTGACACTGTAACTGGGTAGGTCTAGCAGTCGTTAAGGGACTATCATGAATTTCAGCAAGGGCATTCGGAACATTAGAGCACTGAATGCCGTCATTAGCTACACTACTGTAAGGTAAGTGAGACATACTTGCAATGAAAATTGCACAAAGACTAATTCAGGTAAAAAAATGAGAATGGTAAAATATTCACAGTACACAATTAGTTAAAATGGGAATTAAGAAGTCAATGAATTAGATGCAGAAAAGGGGTTAAAACAACTAATGTACACTGCATAAGAAATGACAACTCACTCACTGATTTTTGACTGTAAAATTTAAGGAATTACTTTACAAATTGCAATAAAAAGGCAATACTGTATGGATTAACTGCAAAGTGATCTCTCTACTGGAATTTAAAACAAAATTACTAGATGAGAAATAATAAATCAATGCAAAGTGGAAATACAATAAAAAAAAATTGTATTCAACTGGAAAAATACTAGAAAACAAATTTTCTAAGGAGAAAATGACACTAGAATTTAATATGCATTGCTGGCTGAAGAATTAACTATGATGCTGACAACTAGCATTGAATTATTAGTATTTTTCAGGATAACACTGAGTAAAATGGAATAAAGTGCACAACACTGTATGCAAAAATAACTAGAACAAGTAATCACTACTGGAGAATAATTTTAAAGTTTAATCAATGTATGGTATTGCATAAACAATTTACTGCATCAATTAAAAATCAATGTTGCACTGGGCACAAGGAGAATGAACACTTTAACTCTTAGTTCACTTAAGAAAACTAATGAAAATGAGTATAATGAATATTACTTTACTTTACATATGAGGGTTAAGAGTTAATTTGTTCAAGGAATTATTGATAAGATCAACACAAAGACAATAATACACAAATTGAAATAAGGGTTGAAAAAAAATTTACAGTTTTGCAGGAGAATACACAACACAAGATTCAGTCAGTGAATGTGATAGTTTATGCAATAAGATCTTGCATTTAAAAACATGTATAAAGAGATAGTTCTTGCTGCTTCAGACAAAATATATTCAATGAACATGTTCTGCAAAAAATTAAAAAAAATGAGGCACAGATTGACACAAAACATAAATTATCTGTTGAACTAAAACATATGAGATACTGGCACAAAAATTAATGGGACACACTGAATGGAACACAGGAAAATGAAATATGCAACTAGGAACACTGGGGCATAAACAATAAGGAACTATTCACAGACACTGCATAAAAACACAAGGGAATGCACTGAGAGAAAAAAATGAAGGGACAGGGTCTTAATAATGCACAAGACTGCAATAATAATGAATCAATCAAATACTGCACTGATAACTGGAAGGAAAACAATGTTAAACTACACACAAAAACAATAAAAATTGGCACTCAACGTACTTACTGCAGGATCAGAAAATTACACAAAGGACATAGATAAAAATGAGACACGAAGCACATGAAAAACTGAAAAAGTATTTGAAATAAATTTACACGAAACTGAAACACAAGTCTTTAAATGTCACTAAGAAAATTCACTGCTTAAATGTCTCACACACACGAATGTCTATAATAGAATAAAGTCTAATGATGAATGAACGACGAGTGTAGGTGGAGAGAATATATTCCTGGTCGTTGACTGCTTACAATCTTGAAGAAATGCGCTTTCCGAAGAACTCACACAGCAAGCTTTTACGTTGGCGCTCTGGGATGAAGGAAGACACTCTCGACTTGCTATGTGAGCCAGAAACAATGCTGCTGGTACCCCAGATAGGGTAGAAAATACCACAAAATGCTGGCTGGTCGAGGGTAGTGTGAGCAGGTGGTATCTTTGTTTACACTAGCGCGGGTGGTGAGTGGCGCGCGGGGGATGACGTCACTGCTGCCTGACTCGCTGGCGGTGGGCGATGACGTCACGGGGTTCGGCCAGTACACTAGTTCTCACGGCCTTGGGACTACTAACCCAGGTGGCTTTTTGCACAATAAGCCACAGGAATGGTGAAGATCACTCTGACAAGCGTCCAACTTGTAGCACAGAGCGATTGGAGACAAAACTGCAAGGAACTGGCTTGCTGAAGAAACGACTGGCTTACTTGTATAACTGGCTTTCCTGAAGAAGCTGGCTTAGCTCTCTGGACTGTGAACCTGAATTCTCTTACTTGCACACAGCAGTGAAATGCAGGATGGATGACAAGAGACAGACTGGATGACTGCAGGCTTGGCTTAGGCTCTTCCCATAAACTGGCTTACTTGTTGGCTTAATTGCAAAACCCAGATCAACTCTTCGGAGGTTTACTTGCAATTAGAAGCCAGAAGACTGGAGACACTGCTTCAGAAGAGTCTTGGATGATGACACGGGTGAGGGGAAGGTGAGTCGCTGGCGACGGTTGATATTGACGCTGGAGGCACTGAACACTGGCTCTTCCTCTTCTCGTTAAATCTGCTCAGATTACACAAAATCTAGGCCCACAAGCTGTCACCATTTGTGTTGTGGGGTTCTTTTCATAGATTTGGTAATATTAACAGACGATGAGCTTGGGTTTTGGTAGCGTTTAATGAGGCGTTGGATATATGGGAGCTGAGAGCCTATGCCTGTGTCCGTCTGTCCTGCACTGAGTCTCGATGGTAACTGAACACTAGGCCGCCTGGCGCTGAGGCATTCAAAAGGCAGGCCTATCATTGGCTGATGCCAGATCACATGGGCAGAGGTTGGAAATCACGTGAACAGCCGTGATGCAGCCGTTATAAGTACAACCCGTACACCTGGTCACAGACCGGACCGCGGGGGCGTTGACCCCTGGAATTCTCTCCAGGTCAACTCCAGGTATCACTTATACCTTAAATTCGTTCTTAACATAGTTAGGGATAGATAACACTGTCTTCAATAAATTAGTATACACAGACTCGTTCCGGGTGGAGCTAGAGACCAACATCAGCGTCTCTAATGTCGTAGTACACGTAGACTTGCTCAGGGTGGAGCTAGAGACCAACATCTGCGTCTCTAATGTCGTAGCACACGTAGACTTGCTCAGGGTGAAGCTAGAGACCAATATCAGTGTCTCTAATGCCGTAGCACACGTAGACTTGCTCAGGGTGGAGCTAGAGACCAACATCTGCGTCTCTAATGCCGTAGCACACGTAGACTTGCTCAGGGTGGAGCTAGAGACAAATATCCTCGGGAAAGGCAAGAAGAGTTAACCCAGGAAACGAGGTGGTGTACTTCCACAATGTAAGGGAAGACTGTCCTCAATCAGAGAGCAAGCGAAGACTCTTTTAGGTCAGGCCGGTGCCCACCACCTTAGATGTGCTGACGTGGCTTCAAGGCGGGAATGCCTGACGTTTCATAACGACCGGATAGCTAGTTAGCTACCGTCATATATCGTCCTACCTATTTACACAACTAAGTAAGAGATTTTTAGTTTAGCTATTACTGAAAATATCTCCAATATAAACTTATATGATAATAGATAGTATACATGAAATATAAAATTCTCGTTGGGTACACTTCAAGATACGCATCATCGGTGCTCCTGGCCATAACGAGTCAGGAGATATGTGTCTTGGAACATAAAATAATTCATTATACGAAGTTTTCTAGATAGACACTTTAGAAAGAGCTTCTATTCAGCTGGAAGGTAGCCTTCATAAAGCGTCAGAAGATCTCTGCATCGGAACATTATTAAAGTAATTTCAAAATGTCTTTTAAAATAAACTTTATAAAGTGTATGAATTAAAAAGGAGGTAATGCGTTCATGAGGAAGCTGAACGTATTTTTTTATCCATACATTCAGAGACTATGTGGCCAAATATTTCTGCTCATGAATCTTCTCAAGGCTGATGATATCTTTCTTTTATTCTCTAGATTTCTATTTGTTCACTGATCTTGAATGCTTTTTACCGCTTGCTGTTATCCCACTAGTAATGTGTCGCTGCTAATCAATTTTCCGAATAATTTCAAATATGTAAGTGAAATGTGAATTTTTTTTTCATAAATAAAATAAAATTTATGCAATAAAACAAAATTAAAAAAATGTGAAACACTGCCAATGCAATGGATGCGTTGTTAAACCAAGACATATTTCGCTATTTCAAGGACACAACACACTGGGAGCAAACAGTAATTACACTCTCACTGTGATCATATATTCCTAGAGTGTTCGTACAGCATAATGACATTAACGAAATGAAGTTTGTTGACCAAATGAAATGAAATGAGCTACTGTAGGTAGCTCTTAGCTTGTAAATAAAGTTAGCAACCCTAAATCAAGCCTTGTAAAACTGAGTAAAAAAATGTATTTTGAGCTCAGCATACTACACACAGGCAGTAATTGGCTATCAAACTACTATTAGTTGACTGAAATCTACGACGTCATATGATGAACTATAAGTATCTCGTTAGTGAGAAATTCCTTATTTTTCTCCTTCTGAAGAACATACAGTAACAGCATGATTACCTGCCTGGAGTCTACCTGGAGGGTATTCCGGGGATCAACGCTCCCGCGGCCTGGTAGACAACCAGGCCTCCCGGTGGATCAGGGCCTGATCAACAAGGCTGTTACTACTGGCCGCACGTAGTCCAACGTACGAACCACAGCCCGGCCTGATCCGGCACTTATTTAAGGTATCTGTCTAGCTCCCTCTTGAAGTTAACCAGAGATCTATTGGCAATTTTCCTTATAGCTGGTGGGAGGCTATTGAACAGTCTTGGGCCCCGAACACTTATGGTGTTTTCTCTTAGTGTACTAATGGTGTCCCTACTTTTCATTGGGCGTATGTTGCATCGCCTGCCAAGTCTTTTGCTTTCGTAGGGAGTGATTTATGTGTGCAGATTAGGGACCAGACCCTCTAGGATTTTTCAGGTTTAGATTATGATGTATCTCTCTCGCCTACGCTGCAGCTATTACAAGTCAAGTGCTTCCAAGTATTCCCAGTAGATAAGGTGTAGTAACGGTTCTCTGTACATTCTCTAGATCTGCGATTTCACCTGCCTTGAATGTACAGCAGTATTCCAACCAAGAGAGAACAAGTGATATAAAAAGGATAATCATTGCTGGCATCTCATGTCTTGAATGTTCTCATTACCCATCCTATCATTTTCCTCGTAGATGTGATAGTGGCACAATTATGATCCTTGAAGGTGAGATCCTCAGACATTACCACTCACACATTACTTTTCTGCTCTATTGTGTGATTAGAGTTTGTAACATACTCAGTTCTAGCTTTCATTTCCTCCAGTTTTCCATAACGGAGTAGTTAGAATTTGTCTTCATTAAACATCATATTTTGCTCTGTTGCCCCATTGGAATACATGGTTTATATCTTCTTGTACATTTGCCGTGTCCTCAATGGATGACACTCATTCGGATCCTAGTATCGTCTGCAAAGGATGATACGGTGCTTTTGTTACATCTCTGTCTATGTCTGATATGAGGATGAGGAACGGGCTAGGGGCGAGTACTGTGCTATGTGGAACAAAGCTCTTCACTATGGCAACTTCTGATTTAATTATGTTTACCACTCTTCGTGTTCGATTGGTTAGAAAGTTGAAGATCCATCTGCCAAGTTTGCCCGTTATCCCTTAAGGACGCATGCTGTGTGCTATTATACCATGAGTGTACTTGTCAAAGGCTTTTGCAAAATCTCTGTATACGACATCTGCATTTTGTTTTCCAGTGCATCCAAAACCATTTCATAGTGATCCAGTAGTTGGGAGAGGCAGGAGCAACCCTCCTTCTTAGAACTCTTTCAATTTATTTTATGGTGTGGATCGTTAAGGCTATTGGTCAATAGTTCTTAACTATTGCTTCGCTGCCACCTTTATGAAGTGGGGCTATATCCGTTGTTTTTAGTGACTGTGAAATCTCATCTGTGTTTATGCTCCTTCTCCATAGTATACTTAGAGCCCACGAGAGGGGTTTCTTGCAGTTCTTAATGAACACAGAGTTCCACGAGTCTGGGCCTGGGGCTGAGTGCATGGGCATGTTGTCAATGGCTTTCTCAAAGTCTAGTAAAGTTAGGGTTATGTCAGAAATTTGGCATACATTTACAGGGTTTTGAGGCTCATTCATGAAAAAAATTATTTGCATTGTCTATCTGAGAGTCGTATTGAGATTTCAGTATCTCACTCATTTCTTTGTTGTCATCTGTGTAAGATCCGTCTTGTCTGAGCAGGGGTCCTATACTAGATGTGGTTTTTGTCTTGTTTTTGGCATATGAAAAAAAAATATTTCGAATTTCTTTCAATTTCACTAATCGGTTTTAGCTCATCTTGTCTCTCCTGGATCCTGTATGAGTCCTTTAACTTGAGCTCAATATTTTCCACTTCCCTGATTAGCGCTTCCTTCCGTATTTCACATAATCTAGCATTGTTGAGGAGCTCAGTGATTCTGCAGATATTCTGCAGGGTTTACCGCATAATGAAATACAAAATCAAACTAAACAGTAATTATTTCGTTAAAGGTGTTTAAAGCCAATATCACCCTCAAGGGAGGTTCCTTGATGATGGTGAGGGCTCTTGATCCACCCCTCTTGGTCCATCCACCCTCCCACAGGGGCTGTATAATCCCTACGGATTTAGCAGTCCACCATGATAATAATAATTATTATTTAACTCACTCGAATATACTAGGGTCATAAAGGCTCCATGTAACGTTTTCAACACTAATCCAGAACACTTTGTTTCTTAAACTAGAAATAAATTAAACAGCATATAGTATATACGCTAAGACATATACATCTCTCGGTGCATATATATTTTGTAACCAATAGATGAATAAGGTTACGATATATACATCCAATAAAGTAACTTTAAATTTCTCTTGTATCTCAACCAGTGTGTACCCAGAAGCTGTGTTTATTAAGTAGCTTCTGAATAACAACTCGCTGACTATGTCTTACTTTAACAGTTCTTCCTATAATTTCTAAATTTTTCTCCCTCACATCCATTTTGTCAGGCAGCTGGAGAGGAAGCACAGAGATAAACTCTGGAGGAAAGCAGCCCAACAGTAGAGCAACAAGATGTGAATTCCTGTGATACCAGCTGACTGTGGCACCTAAAAAGGCTCAGAGATGCTCTTGCGAATGAGAGGCGAGCAGCTCATATACGCTGAATAGGAGCAGCCACAGCAGAGCTACACGCTGTAAATTCTTGTGATAGCAACGTCTGAGGCTCGGATCGGATGAGAGACGATCTAGACAAGAGTTCCCAAAGTTGTCAATATCGGCCCAAAGGATCGATGGGACTATTGAGGGGGTCGATAAATGGCTGGAGGTCGAAAGAAGGGAGTCGGTAAATGTCTGGGGTCTTGCTTTTCATTGTGTGTCTGTGACCTTCCACCCTCCACCTTGTCTCTCTCATCTCTTTTGTCCCGGGAAGAATATACGTATGTGTAGTATTCCTGTTCACTTCCCTTAAATATATCAACAGTTTCAGTAAAAAAAAAGATATGTTAAAGCATTTATTTTTCATAATTTAAATATTACCTACTTTTTATGAAGTCAGTATTATTATTATCTAATAATCGTAGTACCATTGAAGTATTATTTATTAAAATGATTTTCATATAATAAATGTTTGGGGATCAATGAGCTGAAGAATTTGGGCAACCCTGATCTAAATGATGAGAGACATCTAAAAAAGGTAAGAGGGACATCACGCAATCATTTCCAAGAAAAGAAATTATGAAGTCCAATTAATTTTTATGATGAATAAATGAAGGGCAGTGTTATGTAATGTTCTTTAAAAAAATAAACTAAAGAAAATCTTACTAATATACGAACATACAAGATTTTATGAAAAAATATAGTATTGCAGATTTCTAACAATGAAGAATTTTTTTTTTTATATTTGATTTAAAAAACACAATTCTGTACACAAAAAGCACATACATCTACATGCTCGTTAACAAATAAGGTCATTTTCAATATCCAAAACAAACACTTGATATATAAAGCCAATATAACAGCTACAATGCTTCATTCGTACATGAATAATCAAGAAACAACTGTATAGTTCTGTCTCCTCATAGTATCACGTACCAACAGCAAAATACAATAACCATCAATTACTTAGTATCACAATATAGCCCTATACACTTATCCCCCTTCCCTCCCTCGTCAAGAAACAATGCATACACCATAGGTGTTTCCTAACAAGTAAACACAAAAAATCACAAAAGGTTAAGAATCAATACTTAAAAGTGTACATGACATCCTCTCCAAATATATGTACAACAGATCATGACACACTTTTGCAAGTTGACATTGGTAACATGGAACAAAAAGACTTCATTTATCGTACAGTTAAGTATAACATATTCCGTCCCATGGGGACCTCTCATTATACACTCAATGGAGTATTGCCAACAGGGAACTCCCTAAACCCCTCACAAAATGCTCATATAGTAATATGCCGGCACAAAATTACACAGAGACGCCCACCACAGGTCACGTCCCCAAGGAACTCTGCAGTGTTCACAACACACTTTTCAGTACCCAAATGTTATATCATCCCCCTACTGAACACTATAGGGGTATGAAGCAATGTTTACTAGTGTTCCTGCCCCAGCCCCCCCCATATTAACATATCACATAAAAAACCCCCAGTACATAAACCTATGTACACCCTTTTACATGCTAAAAAGTTTATTATTACAATATGAAGGCCACAATTCCACTCACCAGTCAAAAACACACACATCACATGACACCTCATCACCTGACCCCACAGTTATCGGGGTAACCCAACGAACCCCCCCCTTACATGAAACTAATCCCCCCTCCCCCCCCCACCCCAGGGGTCCTGCAAGTTCCCCCCCCCAAAACCACCCCCTTTTACCATGTCCTTTTTTTTCCCCCGTCATAACATAAGGCATAGCCGTTCCGTCTCCCACAACCCACCACCCTCTAAAACCCCACTTCATACCCCCCCCTCTATAACCATCTACCAAAAAACCCCCCTCGCCCCCCTGCAACACCCCCCCCCCCTTCCCCAGCCCTTACACGCTCCTCACTTTCATACGCCCCCCCCCCCCCCCCAAAAGTCGAGTTTTTTCAGTCTAAATTCAATAAACCCCCCAAAAAACCATGTTCTTATTTTTCTCCGAAAATGTTTTTTCCCCCATCTATTCCCATACACCATTTTTTTTCCTACATTTGGTTCTATACATTTTCCCCCGCCCCGCCCTCCCCCGGGGGCTCCCTCCCCCCTTTTTTCCGAAACGCCATGACAAAAAAAAAAATCTACCATTAAATACGCAAGGCTTCTGCGCACTTATTGACTAACCCCCTTATATCCAGATTCATAGCCCTTAATCCCCCAAAATTTTTACCCCCATGTCCCCCCAAAACCCGTCCCATCCACCCCCCATCTCCCCCAAAAATATCGCAGAAATACAGTACATGCCACACCGTTTCCCCCAATCCACACCTACTACAACACCCACCCCCTTTCCATTCCCCCCCGAAATAGAGGGGCCTTTTGAGGCCACTGCCCCATTTAAAAAAAACCGGTACATAAATTCCCTATCCCCCCAGTTATACGCAGACCCTTAAACCCCCCTTCCATATCAATCCCCAATCATACACAAGGTACTCTCCCCACCTACTACCACCTGACTTACTCCCCCAATTCTCCATCGCACTCGCCGCCAATTTTATGCGGCTGCCTCATAAACCACCAGACATCACAAAAGATCCCAACATGTCGAAACCCCCTCCTGAAAAAAACCCCCCGTCCCATTCTCCACCCACCCTACACAAGTTCCATGCTCCCCCCCCCCTCGCACCATACACTTTTCCCCCATACAGGACCCCCCCACGTTCAACACTTATGGGGCCCTTTTGCCCAACCCCCCCCCCCGGGCCCCCCTAACCACCTCCTTTCTAATCCAATGCTTACCTGCCCCCCCACATCCCTTTAAAAAACCTTTTTAAATCCATCCCACGAAATCAATTTGCAATAGAGGAAAATTGCACCCACATGCCATAACTTTTTTTATATTAACGTATTCACAGCTAGCACACGTTGCTGTAGCATAAGATCCCCCGCCCTCCAACCCTCTAACCCAGTCACTGCTGTTTTTACGACCCTCCAGGAATTCTAGTCCTAGCCAACTTACTGTCACACATAAAAATTTTACCACATATTCTTATGGCCTCCCCAAAACCCACCCATACCCCGCCCCCAACCTCCCACCCACCCATCTACCCACCTCCAAAGTCGTGACTTTGCGCAATTAATACGCATCCCCGTCGCCCACAATACCCCCTTTTTAAAAATTTTGCAATATTGTCAAAACCCTGCTCCGTGCTCACCAAAATTGTGGTATCATCCACATACCCTACTATTCTAAACTCCCCCACCACCCTTTTCCCTCTCCCTACTCCTTCCCCCATCAACCCATAAAAAAAGGGGGGTGCATACAGGCAAACAAAATCTGCGACAAAGGGCATCCCTGTCGCAGACCCCTACCCCTTCCCACTTTTCTACCCAGTCTCCCCCCCTTTCCTGCACCTGTATACCTGGGCCCCACTATACAACGTCTCAACCCGTTAAAACCCCCTTTCCCCCCCCAAAACCCCCGCTTCCTCATGATTTCATACAAAGCCACTCTCTCAACACTATCATAAGCCCCCCCAATTTCCCCCCCCCCAAAACCCCCCCCTTTCCCGGGGGCCCAACAAAAATCCTTTTTTTACGCCCATGACCTTGAATCATACTACGCCCCCCCTTCCACACTGTCCTTCTGCAATCACTCGGTGTTCACACGCTTTATCCTATTACCTAATATCTTCGCAAAAAACCCCTTTTTAAACCGCGTTCATCAACACAATAGGCCTATAATTACCCCCGCCTGTATCTCCTTACCCTTTTTTTACCAACACTACCACCCCACGCCCTGCTCCTTGCCCATTTTACCTCTTTGCTTCATGGTATTCATCAACCTAAAAAACAACCCCCCAAAAAATCCCAAGTTCCCTATAAAAAATTTTTTTTACAATACCATCCATACCTGGCGCCTTTCTCCCTACTATTCCATTCACCGCCTCCCACACCTCCACCTCCATAATCTGGGCCCCCATTTCCTCCCTATCTTCCTTACTCACTATCTGTGTATTCCATCCAAAAAAAAAAAAATTTTCCCCCCACACTTCCCCCCAACACACCCGCATATGTCCTCAAACCATTTATCCACATACACTCCAATCGCTTCCCCGGGGTTTTTTTAACCTTTTTCCCCCCAGAATAATGAAGAATTTAACCGATTTCTTCTAGTTAATGTCATGTGATTTGAGAAAATACGGTACTCAGTGGATATTTATATATGGATTGTTATTATTCTGTGTAACCTTTTTAAATTTTAAAAAAAAAATTGAATGAATGTACCTTTTTGGGGGGTTTAAATTTACTGTTTTGGAGACGGGTCAAGGGGGGGTGAGAAGATATCTTTATATTTTTCCAAATATTGTCTAATATTCTTTCAGTATCGATTAATATTTACTTGGGATTTTTTTTATACCATTCCTATAATATTTCTAAGATCCAGATTTCTACTTCTAATTTCCTTAAAAAACCCCCCCACCTGTGTTATCAGGTAATCTTTTTACCTGTCAATGTATGGTACAATCACAGCTAAAAAAAATTATATAACCATGCACCAACTGACAGCATGGTGTTTTTTGGGGGAAGACACCGGTCGAGTGTCACCAATCCATCATGAGACCACCTGGATAATGAGCAATTCCCCCGATTTTTATAGCATTGTTGTTTGGTTTTGAACAATAGACTCTTTCTAAATAGCTATCGAGCTTGTATAACCTATTTTAAATTTGGGGGTTTTATACTGTATTCCCGTCATATTTCAAGAGAGAAGATTTATT
>WNWK01038477.1:0-17917 GCA_009830355.1 Cherax destructor | reverse complement strand
TGAAAACGTAATAAAAATAAGGATATGCCATAGCCACATCCCTACCTCTCCAATTAAGATAAGGTGCCACATCTAAATTTCCCAGTAACAGGTGCCACATCTACCTTTCCCAGTAACAGGTGCCACATCTACCTTTCCCAGTAACAGGTGCCACATCTACCTTTCCCAGCAACAGGTGCCACATCTACCTTTCCCAGTAACAGGTGTCAGATCGCAACCTGTTACATCAGTCAAAGGCAGCTCCTCCCTGCCCTCTCCATCAGTGCCACAGCCAACATACCTCGCTGTTGTCAACCCTCACACACTCCTGACCTCATACAGTAATCTATATATGTAACAAACATTACAATAACTAAATTATTATTATTATTATTATTATTATTATTAAGGTAACGCAGCAATATGGTAAGGTATATTGCATATGCTATCACCTCCTCATAGTATCGTCATTTACGTGTAATAAGGTGTAAAGTCTACATCCGGGAGGATCAAAGTTGGATTCCGGAGGTGAGCGAGATGGTTGTACATGTTTCTTGACGTCTTACATCGCCAGGGCTAATAGTATACCTTGGATACTTGTAAAACATACCAGTAAGGCATATATGTGGAGCATACCTGTAGGGCATACCTGTAAGACATACCAGTAAGACACACCTGTAAGATATACCTGTAACACATACCTGTAAGAAGTAACGTCAAGCGACCAACACCAAGAGTGTGTAGCACAGCCACAATAATTAGTATGTGGAAGGTAATTAGTTGCCACGCAGGTACCTAGACCGTAAACTTAAGACCTCAACCACTAAATAGTACCATTATACTTGAAACCATGTTTGCTACTGAAGAGTAATCCTCACCTCAATTCTCACCAGTGTCCAACGCACAGACACAGTCTTTTGGTATGAAGGAATGTGCCCACAGATCAGAGCTGATAGACAGCTCTATGGCTGAAGATGGGAACTTAGAGCTATGAAGGATGGGTGAAGATGACTGTGAAGAGAGCTTGAAGGATGGCTGGAAGATGGGAAGCTGGTGATGGAGACTGAAGGGATGGGCTGGAAGATGGGAGAGCTGGTGATGGGAGAGCTGGTGAAGGGATGGGCTGGAAGATGGGAGAGCTGGTGAAGGGAAGCTGGTTGAAGGGATGGGCTGGAAGATGGAGAGCTGGTGAAGGAGAGCTATTAAAGGGGATGGGCTGGAAGATGGGAGAGCTGGTGATGGGAGAGCTATGAAGGGATGGGCTGGAAGATGGGAGAGCTGGTGATGGGAGAGCTGGTGAAGGGATGGGCTGGAAGATGGGAGAGCTGGTGATGGGAGAGCTGGTGAAGGGATGGGCTGGAAGATGGGAGAGCTGGTGATGGAGAGCTGGTGAAGGGAGGCTGGTGAGGCTGGGAGGAAGCTGGTGATGGGAGAGCTGGTGATGGGAGAGCTGGAAGATGGGAGAGCTGGTGATAGGAGGCTGGTGATGGGAGAGCTGGTGATGGGAGAGCTGGAAGATGGGAGAGCTGGTGATGGGAGAGCTGGTGATGGGAGAGCTGGTGATGGGAGAGCTGGAAGATGGGAGAGCTGGAAGATGGGAGAGCTGGTGATGGAAGAGCTGGTGATGGGAGAGCTGGTGATGGGAGAGCTGGTGATGGGAGAGCTGGAAGATGGGAGAGCTGGAAGATGGGAGAGCTGGTGATGGGAGAGCTGGTGATGGGAGAGCTGGTGATGGGAGAGCTGGAGATGGGAGAGCTGGAAGATGGGAGAGCTGGTGATGGGAAGCAATAACTACACGGTGGAACTTAGTTTAGTGTCAAAACATCACCGTTTTATAACGGCGTACATGGAGGCACTCTTTACGTACATGGAGGCACTCTTTACGTACATGGAGGCACTCTTTACGTACATGGAGGCACTCTTTACGTACATGGAGGCACTCTTTACGTACATGGAGGCACTCTTTACGTACATGGAGGCACTCTTTACGTACATGGAGGCACTCTTTACGTACATGGAGGCACTCTTTACGTACATGGAGGGCACTCTTACGTACATGAGGCACTCTGTACGTACATGCCGAGCATGGAGGCACTCTTTACGTACATGGAGGGCACTCTTTACGTACATGGGGGCACTCTTTACGTACATGAGGCACTCTTTACGTACATGGGACACTTTACGTACATGGGGGCACTCTTTACGTACATGGAGGCACTCTTTACGTACATGGGACACTCTTTACGTACATGGAGGCACTTTTTACGTACATGGGACACTCTTTACTTACATGGATGCACTCTTTACGTACATGGGGCACTCTTTAAATACATGGGACACTCTTTACGTACATGAGGCACTCTTTGCTTACATGGGGAGACTCTTTACGTACACGGGAGACTCTTTACGTACATGGGGGCACTCTTTACGTACATGGGGCACTCTTTACGTACATGGGACACTATGTACATGGGGCACTCTACATACATGGGGAGACTTTACGTACATGGGAGCACTCTTTACGTACATGGGGGCACTCTTTACGTACATGGAGGGCACTCTTTACGTACATGGAGGGCACTCTTTACGTACATGGAGGGCACTCTTTACGTACATGGGGGCACTCTTTACGTACAAGAGGCACTCTTTACGTACATGGGACACTTTACGTACATGGGGGCACTCTTTACGTACATGGAGGCACTCTTTACGTACATGGGACACTCTTTACGTACATAGAGGCACTTTTTACGTACATGGGACACTCTTTACGTACATGGATGCACTCTTTACGTACATGGGGCACTCTTTAAATACATGGGGACTCTTTACGTACATGGAGGGCACTCTTTACGTACATGGGGGCACTCTTTACGTACATGGAGGGCACTCTTTACGTACATAGAGGGCACTATTTACGTACATGTAGGGCACTCTTTACGTACATAGGGGCACTCTTTACGTACATGGAGGGCACTCTTTACGTACATAGAGGGCACTCTTTACGTACATGGAGGGCACTCTGTACGTACATCGGGCACTCTTTACGTACATGGAGGGCACTCTTTACGTACATGGAGGGCACTCTTTACGTACATGGGGGCACTCTTTACGTACATGGAGGGCACTCTTTACGTACATGGGGGCACTCTTTACGTACATAGAGGCACTCTTTACGTACATGGGACACTTTACGTACATGGGGGCACTCTTTACGTACATGGGACACTCTTTACGTACATGGGGGTTCTGCGTACATGAGGTAACTCTTTACGTACATGAAGGCAACACTCTTTACATACATGGGGAACTTTTAACGCACATGGGGAACTCTTTTAGTACAAGAGGACACTACGTACAAGAGGGCACTACGTACATGGGGGCACTCTTTACGTACATGGGACACTTTACGTACATGGGGGCACTCTTTACGTACATGGGGCACTCTTTACGTACATGGGGGTTCTGCGTACATGAGGTAACTCTTTACGTACATGAAGGCAACACTCTTTACATACATGGGGAACTTTTAACGCACATGGGGAACTCTTTTAGTACAAGAGGACACTACGTACAAGAGGGCACTACGTACATGGGGGCACTCTTTACGTACATGGGGCACTGTACGTGCATTGGATGCACTTTACATGGATGGAACGCATTTTACGTGCATGGTACGCACTTTACATGCATGGGACGCACTTTACGTACATGGGACGCACTTTACCTGCATGGCACACACTGTACGTGCATGGGGCTCACTTTTCGTGCATGGGGCTCACTTTACATGCACGGGACGCACTTTACGTGCATGACCGCATTGTTTATTTTTGTTGATGGGGTGTTAGAGAGAACTTACACTCGCCTCCACCTAGCTAGCTTATATTCTCTTTAGCCCCCCATCACTTCTACCTATGTCACACAAAGCCCCATCACTTTACCCATGTCACAGTCTATCCCTACTCATCAACCAGTGCAACCTATATTTAAAGCTACCCACAGTTCTTGCCTCAACGACGCCTGTTCCACTCACCTATAACTCTACTGCCACACCACCACTTCCCACTATGCTTTCTAAATCTAATTTACTCCATCCTGAGTCCACTACTGCGAGTCCTGTCTTGGTTAGATAGTTTCAATTTGTACACTTCAGTCATGTCTCCTCTAATTCTACGCCTTTCTAAACAAACTTGAGGTTTAATGCATTCAGCTTGTTTTCATGTTGAAGGTTTCTAATACATGTCAATTTTGTCATTATGTCTCTCTACATTTTCCAGCGCTTTTATGTCTATCCTGTAAAAAAGCCACACAGTGGCGAAACGTTTTCTTCAATAAAGATACCCAAGTGTTGCATATGTCTAATTTATCAACTTGTTGGTTCTTTGAACCATTCATCTACGACCTTGATGTTGTAACTCATGAGACAGCCAGTGTTGGTTGACCTTGATGTTGTAACTCATGAGACAGCCAGTGATGGTTGACCTTGATGTTGTAACTCTCATGAGACAGCCAGTGTTGGTTGACCTTGATGTTGTAACTCTCATGAGACAGCCAGTGATGGTTGACCTTGATGTTGTAACTCATGAGACAGCCAGTGTTGGTTGACCTTGATGTTGTAACTCATGAGACAGCCAGTGTTGGTTGACCTTGATGTTGTAACTCATGAGACAGCCAGTGATGGTTGACCATGATGTTGTAACTCATGAGACAGCCGGTGTTGGTTGACCTTGATGTTGTAACTCTCATGAGACAGCCAGTGATGGTTGACCTTGATGTTGTAACTCATGAGACAGCCAGTGATGGTTGACCTTGATGTTGAAACTCTCATGAGACAGCCAGTGATGGTTGACCTTGATGTTGTAACTCATGAGACAGCCAGTGATGGTTGTCCTTGATGTTGTAACTCATGAGACAGCCAGTGATGGTTGACCTTGATGTTGTAACTCATGAGACAGCCAGTGTTGGTTGACCTTGATGTTGTAACTCTCATGAAACAGCCAGTGTTGGTTGACCTTGATGTTGTAACTCATGAGACAGCCAGTGTTGGTTGACCTTGATGTTGTAACTCATGAGACAGCCAGTGTTGGTTGACCTTGATGTTGTAACACATGAGACAGCCAGTGTTGGTTGACCTTGATGTTGTAACACATGAGACAGCCAGTGATGGTTGACCTTGATGTTGTAACTCATGAGACAGCCAGTGATGGTTGACCTTGATGTTGTAACTCATGAGACAGCCGGTGTTGGTTGACCTTGATGTAACTCTCATGAGACAGCCAGTGATGGTTGACCTTGATGTTGTAACTCATGAGACAGCCAGTGTTGGTTGACCTTGATGTTGTAACTCATGACAGCCAGTGTTGGTTGACCTTGATGTAACTCATGAGACAGCCGGTGTTGGTTGACCTTGATGTTGTAACTCTCATGAGACAGCCAGTGATGGTTGACCTTGATGTTGTAACTCTCATGAGACAGCCAGTGGTGGTTGACCTTGATGTTGTAACTCTCATGAGACAGCCACTGTTGGTTGACCTTGATGTTGTAACTCTCATGAGACAGCCAGTGTTGGTTGACCTTGATGTAACTCATGAGACAGCCAGTGTTGGTTGACCTTGATGTTGTAACTCATGAGACAGCCAGTGTTGGTTGACCTTGATGTTGTAACTCATGAGACAGCCAGTGTTGGTTGACCTTGATGTTGTAACTCATGAGACAGCCAGTGATGGTTGACCTTGATGTTGTAACTCATGAGACAGCCAGTGATGGTTGACCTTGATGTTGTAACCCATGAGACAGCCGGTGTTGGTTGACCTTGATGTTGTAACCCATGAGACAGCCGGTGTTGGTTGACCTTGATGTTATAACTCATGAGACAGCCAGTGTTGGTTGACCTTGATGTTGTAACTCATGAGACAGCCAGTGATGGTTGACCTTGATGTTGTAACTCATGAGACAGCCAGTGATGGTTGACCTTGATGTTGTAACTCATGAGACAGCCAGTGATGGTTGACCTTGATGTTGTAACTCATGAGACAGCCAGTGATGGTTGACCTTGATGTTGTAACTCATGAGACAGCCGGTGTTGGTTGACCTTGATGTTGTAACTCATGAGACAGCCGGTGTTGGTTGACCTTGATGTTGTAACTCATGAGACAGCCAGTGTTGGTTGACCTTGATGTTGTAACTCATGAGACAGCCAGTGATGGTTGACCTTGATGTTGTAACTCATGAGACAGCCGGTGTTGGTTGACCTTGATGTTGTAACTCATGAGACAGCCGGTGTTGGTTGACCTTGATGTTGTAACTCATGAGACAGCCAGTGTTGGTTGACCTTGATGTTGTAACTCATGAGACAGCCAGTGATGGTTGACCTTGATGTTGTAACTCATGAGACAGCCGGTGTTGGTTGACCTTGATGTTGTAACTCATGAGACAGCCGTGTTGGTTGACCTTGATGTTGTAACCTCATGAGACAGCCAGTGTTGGGTGACTTTGATGTTGTAATCATGAGCGCCAGTATGGCTTACCTTGACCATACCTTGTACCAAAACTCCAGAAACACAGCCAGTGTTGAGTGTATGTGTCAGGCTGACTACATACTCACCAATCCACAACACACCACCACCACTACTACAACACACCACCACAACATCACACCCCTACCACCACTACTACAACACACCACCACAACATCACAACACACCACCACAACAACACACCACAACACACCACCACCACAACAATAACACACCACCACAACACACCACCACCACCACAACAACACACCACCACAACACACCACCACAACATACAACACACCACAACACACCACCACCACAACACACCACCACCACCACAACACACCACCACCACAACAACAACACACCACCACCACAACAACCACACACCACCACCACAACAACACACCACCACAACAACAACACACCACCACCACAACAACAACACACCACCACCACAACAACACACCACCACCACAACACACCACCACCACAACAACCACACACCACCACCACAACAACAACACACCACCACCACCACAACACACCACCACCACAACAACACACCACCACCACCACAACACACCACCACCACAACAACCACACACCACCACCACAACAACCACACACCACAACAACCACACACCACCACCACAACAACCACACACCACCACCACAACAACACACCACCACCACAACAACACACCACCACCACAACAACACACCACCACAACAACCACACACCACCACCACAACAACCACACACCACCACACAACCAACACACACCACACAACCACACACCACCACCACAACAACCACCACCACCACCACAACACACCACCACCACAACAACCACCACCACCACCACAACACACACCACCACCATAACACACACACACCACCACAGCACACACCACCACCACAAACCAACACACCACCACACACCTCACACCACAACAACAACACACCACCACCACTCACAACAACACACCACCACAACACACATCACCACCACACACACCACCACCACACACACACACCACCACACAACACACCACCACCACAACAACCACACCCACCACCACAACCACTACACCACACAACACACAACCACCACCACAACAAACCACCACCACAACAACCACCACCACCACCAACAACCACCACCACAACAACCACACACCACCACCACAACACACCACCACCACAACACACCACCGGCAGACACCACCTCCTGCCACACTCCATTCCAGGAACCTGCAATGAATTCCCACCGGACCAGCAGTTCTGCATTCCAGCCCCCACCCGTACCCATTCCTCCTGACCCCACCTATTTCGCACCAACCACCATTCTGCACCCCACCCCTTGTCGTACCTACCCATGTGCCATTCGCCCCACACACCATTCCAGCCCCACCTCCATTCGTGTCCCGACCCCACCCATTCCCGCCCCACACCACCCATTCCAGCCCCCACCCTACCCATTCCGTCCGACCCCACCCATTCCGCCCCACACCACCCATTCCAGCCCCCACCCTACCCATTCCCGTCCCGACCACCACCCACCCCACACACCCATTCAGCCCCACCCTACCCATTCCGTCCCGACCCCACCCATTCCGCCCCACACCACCCATTTCAGCCCCCACCCTACCCATTCCTCCCGACCACACCATTCCCCCCCACACCACCCATTTCAGCCCCCACCCTACCCATTCCACCCACCCACCCATTCCCGCCCCCACACCACCCATTTCAGCCCCACACCTACCCATTCCCGTCCCGACCCCACCATTCCGCCCCACACCACCCATTTCAGCCCCACCCTACCCATTCCGTCCGACCCACACATTCCCGCCCCCACACCACCCATTTCAGCCCCCACCCACCCATTCCGTCCCGACCCCACCCATTCCGCCCCACACCACCCATTTCAGCCCCCACCTACCCATTCCCGTCCGACCCCACCCATTCCCGCCCCCACACCACCCATTCCAGCCCCACCCTACCCATTCCGTCCGACCCACCCATTCCCCCCCACACCACCATTCCAGCCCCCACCCTACCCATTCCCGTCCCGACCCCACCCATTCCCGCCCCACACCACCCATTCCAGCCCCACCCTACCCATTCCGTCCCGACCCCACCCATTCCCGCCCCCACACCACCCATTCCAGCCCCCACCCTACCCATTCCCGTCCCGACCCCACCATTCCCGCCCCACACCACCCATTCCAGCCCCCACCCTACCCATTCCCGTCCCGACCCCACCCATTCCAGCCCCCACCCTACTCATTCCCGTGCCGCACCCACCCATTCCAGGCCCCGCCCCACCCATTCCAGCCCCGCCCCACCCATTCCCGCCCCCACACCACCCATTCCAGGCCCCGCCCCACCCATTCCTATCACCACCTTCGAGAGGTCCAAAGGTCAGCAAGAAGACTAGCAACAGAACAAAGAGGAATGCGCTACGAGGAGAGAGAAAAGGAAGGCAACTAAACGATTCTGGCACAGAGAAGAGACGACATTATTCTATACAAAATGTTGAAGAGAAATTAATGGCGATGTGACAGTGACAGACGGCACTTCTTAGTGACAGTGCCACATACGACAGTCCTTAGTGACACTGCCACATACGACAGTTCTTAGTGACACTGCCACATACGACACACTTCACTGACACAGGCGTCAGTTCTCAGTGACAATGTCACACACGACAGTCTTCAGTGACACTGCCTCATACGATACTCTTCACTGACAGTGCCACGGGCGACAGTTCTCAGTGACACTGCCACACACGACACACTTCTTTGACAGTGCCACAAGCGACACTCTTCATTGACAGTGGCACAGGTGACAGTATTCAATGACAGTGCCGCAGATAACACTATTGATAGTGGCACAGACATGATACTCATAACAAGAGAGGGGAGACAGACAGCAGTGCATGCCAGCTCTTGCTGTGCGCATTGCCTCTCGCTCCTTACGTGTCCAGACACGCGTGCATAGCAATTACGCCTTAGTAAGGACAACACGAACGTCAACAGCTGGCTTGAGCTATAGTCCGCTGAACCCCCCTGCTACACTGTGCTGAACAGCGTACAGTGCATTGAACAACCTGCAGTGTATTGAACAACCTGCATTTTTACTTGCACTGTGATACGCGGATTAAAAGAGGTGTCATCTCTGGACGCTTCCTCACACCACGCAGGATTCACATCCAACAATTCCCTGAAAAGGAATATGGTTACATTATCCAAGGCTTCACATGCCATCAATTTCTCCCACTTTTCACTTACGACTGGAGACGACAGGCACACGGCGTCATCATCAACACGGGCAGGGTCACCCACTAGGTACGTTATCTTTGGGTTCGATACGGTTTGCGCCGCATCGAGCCCTATAAACCACAACAAGCAGTTGTTGTTGGCGAGGCAGCCAAAACTGTTACTAAGAGGCTGGTGAGTCACGAAGTGCGGCCAGTATCTCCTCTTCAACCGTCAAGGATTTAGTATTAATTACCGACAATATCTTAAGTAAAAGGACACAAGTGTAACTAATGTGACATTTTATTGTGGCAACGTTTCGCTCTCCAGGAACTTTGTCAAGCTGTTACGTAACGGCTTGACTTGTATCCTTTTACTTAACAAATCAAGAATTTAGTTAAGAACAGACCAACTAGGACTTAAGACCAGCAGAGGTGTGTATGTTATTCCATGAAGGGGGAGATGTGTATGTTGGTGAGGTAGGCAGCACCTTGAACCACAGCGCCTTCAACATACGCGTGTTGCAGCAGCCACAACCTGGATAATATTTGCTCAATACGCAGACATTCCCAAGGATAACTCAATAGATGGGAAGACGTCAGGTCTTTCCTAAGACTGCCCCAAAAACTCACTTGTTTTAGCACGTCAAGAGGGCTCGCAAAGCTGGAGGCTTTACAACACTAATGAGGGCTTGACAACACTACTGGGAGCTTGACAACACTACTGGGAGCTTGACAACACTACTTGGGGCTTGACAACACTACTGGGAGCTTGACAACACTACTGGAGGCTTCACAACACTGTTAGAGGCTTGACAACACTACTGGGGCTTGACAACACTACTGGGGGCTTGACAACAGTGCTGGTGCTTGACAACAGTGTTGGTGGCTTGACAACACTAATGAGGGCTTGACAACACTACTGGAGGCTTGACAACACTACTGGGGGCTTGACAACAGTGCTGGTGGCTTGACAACACTACTGGAGCTTGACAACACTACTGGGAGCTTGACAACACTACTGGGGGCATGACAACACTACTGGGGGCTTGACAACAGTGCTGGTGGCTTGACAACACTACTGGAGGCTTGACAACAGTGCTGGTGGCTTTACAACACTGCTGGGGGCTTGACAACACTACTGGGAGCTTGATAACACTACTGGGGGCTTGACAACAATGCTGGGGGCTTGACAACAATGCTGGGGGCTTGACAACACTACTGGGGGCTTGTCAACACTGCTGGTGGCTTGTCAACACTGCTGGGGGCTTGACAACATTGCTGGTAGCTTGACAACACTACTGGGGCTTGACAACATTGCTGGTATCTTGACAACACTGCTGGTGGCTTGATAACACTACTGGGGGCTTGGCAACATTGCTGGTGGCTTGACAACTGCTGGTGGCTTGACAACATTACTGGGGGTTTGACAACATTGCTGGTGGCTTGACAACACTGCTGATGGCTTGACAACACTACTGGTGGCTTGACAACACTACTGGGGGCTTGACAACATTGCTGGTTGCTTGACAGCCCCGCCACACACTACATGAGCAGGTGACGTATGCTCAAGCACCAGACACCACATGACCTGACTATCCCAGCTCACCTGACCTGACTATCCCAGCTTACCTGACCTGACACTATCCCAGCTCACCTGACCTGACACTATCCCAGCTCACCTGACCTGACACTATCCCAGCTCACCTGACCTGACTCTATCCCAGCTCACCTGACCTGACTCTATCCCAGCTCACCTGACCTGACTCTATCCCAGCTCACCTGACCTGACACTTTCCCAGCTCACCTGACCTGACACTATCCCAGCTCACCTGACCTGACTCTATCCCAGCTCACCTGACCTGACTCTATCCCAGCTCACCTGACCTGACTATCCCAGCTCACCTGACCTGACTATCCCAGCTCACCTGACCTGACTATCCCAGCTCACCTGACCTGACTATCCCAGCTCACCTGACCTGACTATCCCAGCTCACCTGACCTGACTATCCCAGCTCACCTGACCTGACTATCCCAGCTCACCTGACCTGACTATCCCAGCTCACCTGACCTGACTATCCCAGCTCACATGACCTGACTATCCCAGCTCACATGACCTGACTATCCCAGCTCACCTGACCTGACTATCCCAGCTCACCTGACCTGACTATCCATGCTCACCTAAACCCGACTATCCCAGCTCACCTGACCTGACTATCCCAGCTCACATGACCTGACTATCCCAGCTCACCTGACCTGACTATCCCAGCTCACATGACCTGACTATCCCAGCTCACCTGACCTGACTATCCCAGCTCACCTGACCTGACTATCCCAGCTCACCTGACCTGACTATCCCAGCTCACCTGACCTGACTATCCCAGCTCACCTGACCTGACTATCCCAGCTCACCTGACCTGACTATCCCAGCTCACCTGACCTGACTATCCCAGCTCACATGACCTGACTATCCCAGCTCACATGACCTGACTATCCCAGCTCACCTGACCTGACTATCCCAGCTCACCTGACCTGACTATCCATGCTCACCTGACCTGACTATCCCAGCTCACCTGACCTGACTATCCCAGCTCACCTGACCTGACTATCCCAGCTCACCTGACCTGACTATCCCAGCTCACCTGACCTGACTATCCCAGCTCACATGACCTGACTATCCCAGCTCACCTGACCTGACTATCCCAGCTCACATGACCTGACTATCCCAGCTCACCTGACCTGACTATCCCAGCTCACCTGACCTGACTATCCCAGCTCACCTGACCTGACTATCCCAGCTCACCTGACTTGACTATCCCAGCTCACCTGACTTCCTTCCACTGGACTGAAAACTCACCCGAGTTGGTGAATTTTATAATAGTGCACTTGTGTTTCTCATCTATACTTGTACCAGTCTGTAGTGTGAACACACAGCCTGTTTTGCTGAATAGACAGCCTGTAGTGTGGAACAGCCTGTTGTGCTGAACAGACACCCTGTAGTGTTGAACATACAGCCTGTAGTGTTGAACAAACAGGTTGTGTTGAAGAAACAGCCTGCAGTGTTGAACAAACAGCCTGCAGTGTTGAACAAACAGCCTGCAGTGTTGAACAAACAGCCTGCAGTGTTGAACAAACAGGCTGTGGTGAACAAACAGCCTGCAGTGTTGAACAAACAGGCTGTGGTGAACAAACAGCCTGTAGTGTTGACCAAACAAACAGCCTGTAGTGAACAAACAGGCTGTTGAACAAACAGCCTGCATTGTTAAACAGCCTGTAGTGTTGAACAAACAGGCTGTGTTGAAAAAACAGCCTGCAGTGTTGAACAAACAGCCTGCAGTGTTGAACAAACAGGCTGTGGTGAACAAACAGCCTGTAGTGTTGACCAAACAGAAACAGCCTGTAGTGAACAAACAGGCTGTTGAACAAACAGCCTGCATTGAACAAACAGCCTGCAGTGCTAAACAACCTGTAGTGTTGAACAAACAGGCTGTGGTGGGTGTTGAAGAGCCTGCAGTGTTGAACAGACAGCCTATAGTGTTATACAGACAGCCTACAGTATTGAACAGCCTTAGTGTTGAAAAGAGTGTGTAGTGAACAGACAACCTGTAGTGTTGAACAGACAGTCTGCAGTGTTGAACAGAACGTCTGTAGTGTTGGACAGCCTGCAGTGTTGAACAGAAAGTCTGTAGTGTTGAACAGTCTACAGTGTTGAACAGCCTGTAGTGTTGAACAGACAGCCTATAGTGTTATACAGACAGCCTACAGTATTGAACAGCCTTAGTGTTGAAAAGACAGTGTGTAGTGTTGAATATACAGCCTTTAGTTTGAACAAACTGCATGTCGTATTAAACAAACAGCCTGCAGTGTTGAACAGACAGCCTGTAGTGTTGAACAGACAGCCTGTAGTGTTGAACAAACAGCCTGCAGTGCTGAACAGACAGCGTGTAGTGTTGAACAGACAGCCTATAGTGTTGAACAGACAACCTGTACTGTTGAACAGACAGCCTGTAGTGTTGAACAGACAGCCTGTAGTGTTGAACAAACAGATTGTAGTGTTGAACAGACAGCCTGTAGTTTTGAACAGACAGCATGTAATGTTGAACATCCTGTATTGTTGAACAAACAAGTTGTAGTGTTGAACAGACAGCCTGCAGTGTTGAACAGACAGCTTGTAGTGTTGAACAGACAGCCTGTAGTGTTGAACAGACAGCCTGTAGTGTTGAACAAAGAGCCTGTAGTATTGAGCAGACAGCCTGTAGTGTTGAACAGACAGCATGTAATGTTGAACAGCCTGTATTGTTGAACAAACAGCCTGCAGTATTGAACAAACATCTTGTATTGTATTAATAAACAGAAAACAGTACCTGACATACAAACAGAAAATAGTACCTTGCGTAACAGAAAACAGTACCTGACATACAAACAGAAAACAGTGCCTGGCGTAACAGAATCAGTGCCTGGCGTAACAGAAAACAGTGCCTGACGTAACAGAAAACAGTGCCTTGCGTAACAAAAAACAGTGCCTGGCGTAGCAGAAAACAGTTCCTGGCGTAGCGGAAAACAGTACCTTATATACAAACAGAAAACTGCCTGACGTAACAGAAAATAGTTTAAGTGATGGTGACAATTTAGTTGGCTAATCAGGTTTAAAACCTATCTACTACACGAGGGTCAGGCTGCACGTCACCCTGTACACCACCAGTCAAGAATACTTTAGGTTCTAATATAGAGATTAGAGTAAACTCTGGAGGGTGCTCCGGGGGTCACCGCCCCCCGCGCCCCAGTCCTTGACCAGGCCTCGTGGTGGATCAGGATCTGATCAACCAGGCTGTTACTGCTGGTTGTATTGTGTGTATCAATACCGACAAAGACACATACCCAACACTGCTGATACAAAAACGATAAGGAAGTACTGGACGTTTTATCAACAAAACGTACCAAGATACCAGTAACTAACAGGTACCAAGATACCAGTAACTAACAGGTACCAAGATACCAGTAACTAACAGGTACCAAGATACCAGTAACTAACAGGTACCAAGATATCAGTAACTAACAGGTACCAATATACCAGTAACAAACAGGTACCAAGATACCAGTAACTAACAGGTACCAAGATACCAGTAACTAACAGGTACCAAGATACCAGTAACTAACAGGTACCAAGATACCAGTAACTAACAGGTACCAAGATACCAGTAACTAACAGGTACCAAGATACCAGTAACTAACAGGTACCAAGATACAGTAACTAACAGGTACCAAGATACCAGTAACTAACAGGTACCAAGATACCAGTAACTAACAGGTACCAAGATACCAGTAACTAACAGGTACCAAGATACCAGTAACTAACAGGTACCAAGATACCAGTAACTAACAGGTACCAAGATACCAGTAACTAACAGGTACCAAGATACCAGTAGCTAACAGGAACCAAGATACCAGTAACTAACAGGTACCAAGATACCAGTAACTAACAGGTACCAAGATACCAGTAACTAACAGGTACCAAGATACCAGTAACTAACAGGTACCAAGATACCAGTAACTAACAGGTACCAAGATACCAGTAACTAACAGGTACCAAGATACCAGTAACTAACAGGTACCAAGATACCAGTAACTAACAGGTACCAAGATACCAGTAACTAACAGGTACCAAGATACCAGTAACTAACAGGTACCAAGATACCAGCATCTGTTACGTGTTCTGGCGAAGGTGATCTGATCTGCCTGGCCTAGGCCAATAGGCCATTTCTTCGCAATTATGCTGTATTATTTTCAAAATTGATGGACTGATTACATCGACTCAAGGCTGAGGGACTGATTACCTCAAACTCCTCCTGTTCTTCACCATTCTCCTTTGTATGGACTGATGAAGTGTTGCATATGTGTCTTATTTATGAACCTGTCGGTTCTGTGAACCATTCATCAGCACATCTTGGTGAGTCCAGCAACACATCTTGGTGAGTCCAGCAACACATCTTGGTGAGTCCAGCAACACATCTTGGTGAGTCCAGCAACACATCTTGGTGAGTCCAGCAACACATCTTGGTGAGTCCAGCAGCACATCTTGGTGAGTCCAGCAACACATCTTGGTGAGTCCAGCAGCACATCTTGGTGAGTCCAGCAGCACATCTTGGTGAGTCCAGCAGCACATCTTGGTGAGTCCAGCAACACATCTTGGTGAGTCCAGCAACACATCTTGGTGAGTCCAGCAGCACATCTTGGTGAGTCCAGCAACACATCTTGGTGAGTCCAGCAGCACATCTTGGTGAGTCCAGCAACACATCTTTGTGAGTCCAGCAGCACATCTTGGTGAGTCCAGCAACACATCTTGGTGAGTCCAGCAGCACATCTTGGTGAGTCCAGCAACACATCTTGGTGAGTCCAGCAGCACATCTTGGTGAGTCCAGCAGCACATCTTGTTAAGTCCAGCAGCACATCTTGGTAAGTCCAGCAACACATCTTTGTGAGTCCAGCAGCACATTTTGGTGAGTCCAGCAACACATCTTGGTGAGTCCAGCAGCACATCTTGGTGAGTCCAGCAACACATCTTGGTGAGTCCAGCAGCACATCTTGGTGAGTCCAGCAGCACATCTTGGTGAGTCCAGCAGCACATCTTGGTAAGTCCAGCAGCACATCTTGGTGAGTCCAGCAGCACATCTTGGTGAGTCCAGCAGCACATCTTGGTGAGTCCAGCAGCACATCTTGGTAAGTCCAGCAGCACATCTTGGTGAGTCCAGCAGCACATCTTGGTAAGTCCAGCAGCACATCTTGGTGAGTCCAGCAGCACATCTTGGTAAGTCCAGCAGCACATCTTGGTGAGTCCAGCAACACATCTTGGTGAGTCCAGCAGCACATCTTGGTGAGTCCAGCAGCACATCTTGGTGAGTCCAGCAGCACATCTTGGTAAGTCCAGCAGCACATCTTGGTGAGTCCAGCAGCACATCTTGGTGAGTCCAGCAGCACATCTTGGTGAGTCCAGCAGCACATCTTGGTAAGTCCAGCAGCACATCTTGGTGAGTCCAGCAGCACATCTTGGTAAGTCCAGCAACACATCTTTGTGAGTCCAGCAGCACATCTTGGTGAGTCCAGCAGCACATCTTGGTGAGTCCAGCAGCACATCTTGGTGAGTCCAGCAGCACATCTTGGTGAGTCCAGCAGCACATCTTGGTGAGTCCAGCAGCACATTTTGGTGAGTCCAGCAGCACATCTTGGTGAGTCCAGCAACACATCTTGGTGAGTCCAGCAGCACATTTTGGTGAGTCCAGCAGCCATCTTGGTGAGTCCAGCAACACATTTTGATGAGTCCAGCAACACATCTTGGTGAGTCCAGCAACACATCTTGGTGAGTCCAGCAGCACATCTTGGTGAGTCCAGCAGCACATCTTGGTGAGTCCAGCAACACATATTGGTGAATCCAGCAACACAAAACAACCTCCTGACCTCACCTCTCAAGCCCCATTTTCCGAAAATTCCTTATATGATTAATGAAATCCCTTGCGAACGAATTTTTTTTTAAATAACGTCCCAGGTGTTACACATGTATCTTGATCTACTCCCTACAAGTGTATAGTTACTGAGATATACACTTTTACAAGTGTACGTATACTATTACTCTCAGCCCATACATATCAAGTGTGCTATATTCATTAGACTATATATACACTTTGTATAAATATATACAAAGTAACTTTGCACCCACTTTAATCGACACCAATTACCTTATCATTCCAGATAAGTGGTAACTTCAAGTTCTGAACTTACCTTTTTAAGTGGTAACTCCAAACATTCAGCGTACAGTATAATTCCCCCTATCATTCACTGACATTATACACCATTATATTCACCGGGGAAACCGCTAAATCCGTATGGATCGCGCTTGGGGGAATGGAAACTGGTCACACACACACACACACACACACACACACACACACACACACTCACACACACACACACACACACACACACACACACACACACACACACACACATACACACACACACACACACACACTCACACACACAGTACAAAACACGAGAGGGCAGACAAAGCAGCAGACACACTAAACGCGGAGACTCCATCAACACACTGCAACGGACAGGGACTTTTGAGCAGGCCGGACACACAAAGGAACACGGGGAACA